>VZTO01027755.1:389674-403203 GCA_013400615.1 Syrrhaptes paradoxus
ACCAGTCCCAAGACGGACCCCTGAGGGACACCGCTCGTGACCGGCCTCCACCCTGACACAGAACCATTAATCATAACCCTTTGGCTGTGTCCAGCCAGCCAATTCCTAATCCATCGTACAGTCCATCCTTCAAATCCACACCTCTCCAATTTAGAGAGAAGGATGTGGTGAGGGATCATGTCAAAGGTCTTAACTAATAACTTGTTTGCCAGCAGAAATTTGCCCAGTTACAATAGGTACTGCAAGTGAGTAGCATTTTTTTTCTTCTGTGCATTACAAACATTAGGTTTGCACTAAGGGCAGGAGGGTGTATATCAAATAATTACAGAAACAAGTTGGAGTCCTGAGAACAGTCCAGTGCAGGGAATTCCAAATAGCTGATTAAAAGCATTGTCAGACAGCAGGAGTCATCATGTACTTTATTTAATGCGGCTCTCCCACTGAAATGTTGCAGAATCCAGCATCAAATTATCCAGTGAGACAAATTCATTCAGGGAGCAACAAAGATGACCCAGGGATAGATCTGTCCTAGTATTGCTGAAACAGCTCTTCAGTTCTGTTTGGCAGAGCAAAATTCCCAACTCTACATGCAGCCACCCACCGCTAATAAACATCTTTCCTCACTGCAGACCAGCCTCCTGGTTTGCCATCTCCCCTCAGCTGTCTCTTGAAAGACTAAAAGTTTGCAGAATATTTCTAAATATGCTTAATTATTAAGTAGATTCAATCTGTGAAAATTAGTATTTACTAGATAATTAAACGTTTGATGTAATGGATAGTGACATTTTAAACCACAGTGTGCAATTATTCTTACATTCCCACTTACCTCAGCAGAGCAGATCCAAATCTGTTGGGTTAAATGCTATGGTTAAAGGGCCAGATCCACAAAGGATTTGGGGCTCTCACTGAAACCTATCAAAAGGTAGGGGCTTGGGCAGCAACTGAGAACTTAAATATCTGAGCAAATGTTGTCCTGAGAAAGGACAGTAAATGAATAGCAGAAAATTCAAGTAAGGAAAAAGAGGTTTCATATGAAGATCCAAACAATTATGAGATGTAAGTTTTTGACAACTTGCTGCTGTGAATCTCCTGAATTTCTCCTACCTTCCATTTGGGTTGACGTGCAGTATTTCCTTGGTGGCTTGAAAGGTGAACAGCCTCACAGTAAACATCAGCATTCCTATGAGTGTGCTGGTTCCAGGGAAGGGAGAGTACCAGAATAAATAAATGCCTTAAAATCAAATAGTGTCATGTTTTTCATGTGGCATCTTTCAAGTCTGGATGACCCGGGTATATGATGCATGAAGTATGGATCATCTCTAGGATCCCCTACCCAGAGCTCATGCAACACACACTCAGACACCCATGTGTGGAAGACAGAGGAGGGTACCTTTTCTGCAAAACCTCTTGTCTCCATGGGTCACCCAAAACATCCTGTGGAAAGGCATTGTAGACTGCTACTCTCGGTGAAAATGTTTTCTCATAAGATTTCTGCAAAGTGGTTGGTCAGAAAGATGTACAGGTGAGAGTAAGGGTCCCCCAGACATCCTTCCAGCTAGTTCTGACTACTTGTAAGGAGGTTCCATCACAGGGTCAGGGAGCCAGTTTTCCTTGGGACCACAAAATATGTCAGGAGCTTCAAGAAATCTTGATGTCCACACTTGAAAAGAATCAAGTTGGACAGCTTAGGAGTAACTGGTATCATAGGCTTCAACATCATTTTTTTTTTCTGATTATTTCAATGAAGTATTTAAATACACTGTTTGTCCACATGAAAGCTTAACCAAAAATGTAATTTATTCAGATGAACAATTAAAAGCTTACAGTGATTTCTGGTTTTGGCAGGTTGCTTTGCTACCAAATAATGCTGCTGATCTTAGCAAGCAAATCACTGGTGAAAAAGTGCTTGCATCTAATGCATATATCCCTGGCCCCCCAGGCCAGCCTGGCCAACAAGGCCCTCCAGGTAAGATAAAGACCAAAGGGGTGTGAATGTGCAGTAGTGCCATGAATAAAAATTATAAGCTTCCATCTTTCAGTATGATAGGATTTCATGTGTCTCACTTTTTTTATGTTTATTGTAATACTTGCATTTGTGATAAATTTAAACAGAAAACCTTTATGGTCATTATGGTCAGCCTCTGCCAACTGTCTAATGTCATCCATTTTGTCTTAGTCTCCGTGTGTTTCTTGGTGTGCAAGCTGTGTTTGTCCTGTATGTGTTAAATTTCTCCCTCTCCCTGGGATATCTCACCTGCTTCAGTTGTCATTTCCTGTGTTTTAACTCTGTCTTAAAAACACTTGCCATTTCATTTCAGGAGTACCTATTGCTTTAGCTCACTGTCGTTACTAGAGCAGAAAATGTACTTTCAGTTTACAGGGGTTTGTGCCAACTGTTTTATTTTTCTGCATCTGGTTTTGCAAGGACTCATTTGTTGGGTTTATGTATGTTCCAGATTCAAGGGACTCTGAAAAGAGAAGTAAAACTCCACTCACAC
Organism: Syrrhaptes paradoxus; assembly: GCA_013400615.1. NCBI lineage: Eukaryota > Metazoa > Chordata > Aves > Pterocliformes > Pteroclidae > Syrrhaptes > Syrrhaptes paradoxus. The sequence continues at coordinate 392,173 of VZTO01027755.1, forward strand.
CTTCTTTGCTAAGGTATAGGTTGAAACAGTGAGAAAAGCAGAGAGTTCCTAAAGCTCCAACTTAAACCAGACATCTTGTAACCTGCAGCCAGTGATGCAAAAAAAATTGCACACCCTGTTGAATGCAGATCTAATTTTGGTAATGATAAATCCAAGAAATTTTAGCATTGCACTGGGTTTCACGAATGTTCTTACAGATGACTAGCAGATACTCCTTATGAGCATTGATTTGCTGCCTGAACTGCCCCCTATTTATGATCACTTCTGCAGTCTTGCTTTGGTTTTTGAGTCTATCTCATTTTCTTGGAGGATGAGTATCTTCAGTCTTCAGTGTATCATAAGTGCAAGGACAATGTGGTTAGAGATTCTGCATCAGTCTCTGAAACGTACAGTGCGTCGCCTTGCAATCTCTCTAACGTAGGCCTGACTCTGCATGTCTCCCATCTGGTTTCCCCATGACAGAGCTGTCCAAGGTACTGTAGAATTGTCTGTTCCGCTTGATAACTGTCCCTGCTCACCTCCTCCACCTTGCCCTTAGAAACAGTGTGGCAGGGTCTTCGGGAGGAGTCCGAGAGGTTCTCACGAAACTTGATTTTACTCATTTTGAAAACTGTACATATTCTGTCCCACTCAACCCTTTTTACTCACCACCTTTCATTTTCTATGTCTTCCGCATGCTTTCAGTATAGAGAAAAGTGCTTTCCCCTCTAATTATAAAGCAATTCAGCTACTGACACTTCAATGGTCCTTATTTTGTGCAAATGTCATTTCAGGTGCCTGATTTTCTCTTTTGCATTTTGTAGTTTTTCTCTTGAGCTAAATATATGCTTTGTTGACTGTATGCTTCCTAAAAACCAAGATTCTATGATTCTCTGCTGAACGAGCAGAAACTGAAAATTATATAAAGCAAAATAGAACAGAGCCCTTTTTGCCCCTAAGACATTGGCTACCATACTGGGCAAAAGAGAGTGCAACCCATGACTGACCAGGGCTTGCTTCTGTGCCAGTCATGCAGATGCCTTCGACCCAACATTCTCATGAGTTTTCTGAGGCTTTCTTTTTATGAGATGTTCCTCAAATGTGACTTGTTCTTCTTTCTGTGAAAATGAGGCACTTCTGCTTTTCTTTTCATTCCCAGTCTGTGTCCCTAACCACCCAGCAGTGGCAGTTTTGGCTTCTTTGTATACACAAGGTTTAATTGTTTTGTGAACATCTCTTGTAGCTACTGTGACGATTAATGTCCCAGATGACTGCTGTATTGGCTGTGTCATTGTGGATTTGGGTGTGTTAAGGCAACCAGTCCACTGGGTGGCTGAAAAAAATGGTCAGTCCCCAATGCTTGCACTGATGAAGTGTCTTGAATGCTTTCCATGCTAGGTAACCTTCACTGTCGGTAACCTTTGCTGTCGATTGCAGGGGCTCCAGGACCAAAAGGGAGTCAAGGAGTTCCTGGGTCACCTGGACCTCCCGGACAGCCAGGCCCTCGTGGATCAATGGGACCTATGGGCCCATCTCCAGACATTTCACATATTAAGCAGGGCAGACGGGGCCCTGTGGTCAGTATTCTCATCTCCCGTCATGCATTGCTTAACTGGCCTTAGCTCCACAACTTCTCAATGTCCTTGTGAACACTTTCTTTTCTCTTGCAGGGCCCGCCAGGAGCCCCAGGGAGAGATGGTAGCAAGGTGAGGAGAGGTACTGTTTTCCATAATGTGGGCACATGCACATGTGAAGTGCAGCCTTGTTAGAGAGACCCTCTACACACTTATAGTCACACCCTCTTACCATCTCATTTCTTTTGCCAACCCTAAAATGTCCCATCCCTTCATGTCTTCCTTCTGCTATTTTGTGCCTGCCATTCCTTAAGTCTTGCAAATAGCTCTGCTAGGCTATCTGTCAAGCACCCTTCTTTCCTTTCTCTGCAGCTCTTTTGGCTTCTCCATGAAGAACTGTTAATGCTTTAGCGCATTTCATTAGACTGCTCTTTTGTGAATTTCTTCTTTTAACTGGTTGGCTTGTTAGTGTCTAGGATAAATATCAGAACTGCCCTGCTCTGTTCCCACTAGAATCATCAGCAATTTCCTTGCATTCCTCTTTCACTTTCACTTTCTTTTTCCAAGCAAGCATTAAGATGATGGCTCTTGATCTGGAGACAGTGAGTCCGTAGAGACAAACTGTGATTTTTTTCTGTTTCCTTTAGTCACAGCAAACTAACTAAGGTTGTATTGATTACAGGGGGAGCGAGGTGCACCAGGACCAAAGGGGATACCTGTAAGTATTGCTCACAGGACGACTTTCCACAACAGAGTGATGTTGACTACTAACAACAGGTCAGCCAAAAGGGGAAAAAAAAAAAAAAACCAACTCTCTCCTGTGTCAAGAGCACAGTGAAAGATTATTTACATGTACAGAAAATGTTATTGGAAAGAATGTAATTACCTGGTTTTGTCCAAGTGTTTTTGCCTACACACCTCTTCACCTCTTCACTTGCTGGGTGTGACACTGAAAGCCGTAAGTGCACCTCTGCCCTATGACAGCAGTGGGACATCCTCAGAAGACAGAGGTATGAGATCCCACACAGAGTGCTAGTTAGTACAGTTCAGCCACTGCTCCAAATGGAACTTTGATCCCTGGAACCTTTTAAAATCCCTCATCTCTCTCTAGGATTTGGGAAGCTACAGGCTTTGGGCAAGTCATCAGGAGAAGGATGAGTATTTAGAATCTGGTTTTAGGTGAAATTGTTTATAAATTTATTTCTTATGGTGTTTTCTCATTGGTGAAATGGATTTTTAAGAGTGTGTCCTCAGTATTAAGTGTGATGTCAGCTAAAAAGAAATTATGATTTTCTAAAATGAGATAAAACCAGATGGATACTCTCTGCATTGTGTTTACCAATATATTTAGTAAGTGATGGATAGCAGCAAGGTTACCATGCTGAAAAGATACCTTCCAAATACCAGCATTCTTGAAAAAAAAATTAAATAAATAATAATTATTTATTGATTAGTCATACCAATAAGGTACTTTCTATTATTTTAATAAGAAAGAACACAGGAAACAAAGATTTATTTCCTCTATTCCCATGAGGTGTCAAGTTACTCTTAGGAAGCAGATACAGCAAAGGAATTGTTAAGTAACAAAAGGGCTGAGCATCTTGTAAATGTAGGCTCTGTCTGCAAAATCATTTGCCTTCTTCTGAAATTCTTTCTCAAGCAAGTTGATTCAAAAACATACTGCTAACTTTTGGCAATTGATATGAAGCAGTTACATCAACCTGTTTGAAAACTATAAGAGGAAGTGGATTATTATTAATGACCATGCCTTGTGACTGCAGGGCCCACCAGGTTCATTTGATTTCCTATTGCTGATGATGGCTGACATCAGAAACGATATTGCTGAGCTGCAAGAGAGAGTATTTGGACACAGAACTCATTCATCAACAGAGGAGTTTCCGTTACCTCAGGAATTTACAAACTATCATGACACAATAGATTTTGGATCTGGCGAAGACTACAAACCACGGGCAGCACCCAGAGACTCCAGGACACAGAAGGCAGCCCATCCTTAGCTACAACTACAGAAAAATAGAGCCCCTTTAGCGTTCCTCAATATAAAAATGCACTGATAATGTAAAAAAAAAAAAAATATATATATATATATATTATTTCCCAATTTTCTCTCTGCTTTTCCCCAAACACGCTGCCCAGGTTTCCTGGTTCGTGGTAGCCTCCTTGCAGTAATGCCATACTGTCAAGCCTGCACTGTGCTTTGTACTTAAGACTATAAAGAAAACCTTCTTAGTATATAATACAATTAAGGCACGCTTTAGCTAATAGTGCAGACCACAGCATTTCATCTGCCTACTTTGCATTCTATGTCCAAATGACCCTGTACCCAAATTTTTCTAGGGGTAGCAGGGTAGCTGAACATCATCCCTGAATTATCTTAATAATTAAAACCTTGGTCTACAGTTACTTTATACATGTAAATATATTACACCACTGAACTCATCTCCAGCTACTGTCGCCAGGCTTAGGGGAGCATGAAGTGTGGCTCCCTGTTTCACAGCAGAGGCCAGTTGTAAGTGAAATGTCTTCTTCTATTATGCCCCACCATGGCAGAACAAGACACAAAAAATATGGTGAAGCAGTGATAAAAGGGAACAGCTTCTTGATCTGGAAATTATTTGGCTTTCTGTTCCTCGAGTATCATTCAAAGAGAGTTGAAAAGATGTGTTTGTCCTAAACTAATACTGCTTTTCCCTGACCACTCTCACACTGCTCAGTGTGAAGGCCCATTTCCCTTCCTGAAGAGATTCATGCTGGATACATTACACAAAGATGAGCAAGAAAACAGGGGATGTATAAAACAAGAAAACCAAGCATAAGTGAATCAAGTAGGCTTATTGGCAAGCACCAGAACAATCCCAGCCTTGCAGAAAGAGTCAGATTCTGACCTCCTGTAGGTGCATGTCTTCCTTGGTGAAATGCTGAAGTCCAAGTGAAATTGAGACCAGAGAGAGCACTCATGAATTTGCATGGGTTTTGCTCTTCTGCTGCATGAGAGCAACCTAAATGTCATTCACAGAACTGGAACACAGAGCTGCAGGGTATTTGGCTGGGTATATGAGGAGTATGAGCAGGTGCAGGAGTGCCCATGACAAAACATATCAGCTGGTACGAGGATGGCTAAGGTGAGGTGCTGCACATGGGATCCTGTATTTTTGAAGGGGGATGAAAGGGAGTACCCTTTTTTTACACGTACTGCACATGGGATCCTATATTTGTGAAGGGGGATGAAAGGCAGTGCCCTTTTTTTACACTGGAAAATTGGATGCACAAGTTAGACCATACCTCATGGATGATTTATGTTACTGTTTCTTTTGGATTACCACAGCTGCTGAGGACTTTGCCATGCTCAGAAGATAAAGGAGTGTATTAAGCACAAAACTTCAATGTTGTATCTGTGTAGCTGCTACTTCTACAGTATGTTTAGTGCTGGGTGATGTCCATGTTACAAATGCAAAGAAAAACTTATTTTGCCATGTTTTTCAGGGCTTGCACGTTCTAATAGAAAAAATACAGGTAAAAATATGTGCAGGCCCTTTTCAGATAACCCGTAAAGGTTTGGCTTCCCTTACATACTCTCTGGGCCAAAAGATAGCTGGTGTAATCCTCACCACCAGCACAGGTCATGTTGCATAAACAGATGGCTGTCTAGACCTTTTATATCTCTTATCTTAAGACAGTGTGTTCATTCCTGTCATTATTTCCCAACTCCTTGCTATCACTATGCCACAGGCAAGGGCATTAGCTTTAAAAAGAGTAACATTCTGTATTCCTCTTCATGTTATATATACATCAATATTTACAAAGCAACGACTAAGTCACTGGGATAGCTTAGAAAAAATGATAGCACTCTCACCCTGTGGTTTTCGGGCCTCTCCTCTGGGAGTAGCTCTGCCAGCAGCTACAGATCCAAGTAGTCTTGTGAAGTAGGTAGTAAGGAAATCAGTGAGACTGGGGGAAGGAACTTGTGGCCAAAAGAAGGACAGAAACCTCTAAGATGACATGAACTGAGGCATTTATCTTATTTTCTTAATTTCAAGCAGGCATCTAGGTATAAATAACATCGCTCATAAATATACATTTTAAGTAAATTTGTTGAATATCAAATATTCTATTTGTAACTATTACAAATTATGTAACTCTTGCATATGTGTACCACCACACCCTATCAGCTGCTGGATCAGGGTGATTCCCACTACAGAATTAGTAGCTGCAGGTTTTTTGACCTTCAGATACTGAATAATGAGTTAGATGGGTCACATCCTACATACCGACTGAATTCTATTGCCCCCTGCTCACAAGATGTGTTCTAAAGAGGGCACTTATTTTAGTTCTAAGCTCTGCTGTTCTGAATATAGACAAATACCAAATGAGAGGTTCCTACAGTTTGACCATCAGATTCCAGGATAGGTGACAATTGCCCTGCTGTGCATAAGTATCCAGGGAAGGGAAATTCTGAGACTGGACCAGAAAAGTAGATAAAATACATGCTGCACTGTAAGTACAGGAAGCTCTCCTACAGACTCATGAACACAAAACAGGGCACATTTTCATGTCTTTCTGAATGGAAACCTCAATAACTTCCCTTTCCAGAGTCTGCATTGTTGGTTTTCACAGCCTAGAGCTGGGTTTCCAGTGGACGTGCTTACTCCATAAAAAAGGTGAAGGAAAGTGCTTCTTGGTTTTTAGCTTGTGTTTCACCATCCTCTCTCCAGATCCCCTGCCCCAAAACTGTTGGCTGAGTCTCAGCATCAAGGAGGGGACACTATGGTAAAGATAAGTCCACACAGGAATTCCTCCAGCAGACAGACCCTCTCTGAGCACAGCAGGCGGGGAAGGTTCAGCCTTGCATCTGCTTCTGGCCAAGATCTTTGCACAAACCTTTCTTATTTTATTTTTGATAAATTGTATGATATCTTTCATAACACATTGTATTTGAAACATTTCATTAAGATTTCTGGATAAACACATGAAGACACTCAGATTGAAAAGTGACATTTTCTTCAGCATACCCAAAGTTTTATAAGGCCAGAGCAGAGGAATAATTTCCAATCTTAATCTTCATTACCAGGTAGCCAGGGGAGTCACTGCCTTGTAAATTATTTATTACTCTGTGGCTCCAAAGATAACAAACTCCGCCAAGGATCCAAAATGAGAATGTAGAAACATCTACATTCATGCCTAGTTTCATTACTACGCTCATGCACATGACAACTTTGTTTCATATAAATACTATGTATAATTTTATTAGAAACATTTTGATGTTAAGACATCAAGTTTTAAGCAGAAGGGTAATACAGAGTTTGTTACTAATACTAGAAATATATTTAATGGAAACATTTACAAGAGTGTGTAATAATGGGGAAATTGTTAATGGGTTTAACAAAATTGTAAGGCTTGGAAAATGTTTTCTTTCAACACTGAGACAAGTACATACAGGATTAGTTCTTGCAAAGCTGCAATAGTGACACAAAAAAATTCCTCTATAGTCAGGCTAAATCAGGAAATAGAGGAAAATTGATTGTAAATGGAATTAAGCTAATGCCTGGAGTTATTGTTGGCATCACAGCTTGAGTAACGTTCCTAGAAGTATGTCAGAGTTAATACGCCAAGTCTCAGAGAAGCAACAAAAGATGGGGATAGGGTCCAAGCAGTTGCTAATTTCACATTAAAATCTGTATGTTTGTTCCTATTACACATTCCAATAACTATACTGTTCACTTTATTTATATAAGTATATGAAATACTAAAATGCGTATAAAAGTAATGTGATTTTATGATGCATTCATAATAACAAAGATATTTTTTCTTACACTGTTGGTAGCTGCTTTTGTTACGCATCCTTTCTCTGAAATACAGAAAAGTTGGCTAGAAAAAACAAGCAGCAGGAAGCTTCCTTAGGCTGCCTTTTAGCCCTTTTCTTGGAGCTGAGCGGTATCGCGGGAGGAACGAGCCTTGGCAGAACAGGGCGGGTTTCTCTCTCTGTGGAAATGAGGCTTGCACCCGCCTCACCCCATGCTGCCGGGGTGCGCAGCTTCGCCCAGCCTGGGGACGCGATACGGGGCCCAGGGGCTCCGCTGGCATCCCACCACCGGTCCTGGGGAAAAGGGAGACATACCACAAAAGCTCTCGCAGGCCCCAAAGGGCAGGCTTGGCGGAGCCCCTCCCCGCAGCCCCAGGAGCGTCCTTGCGAGTGCGGGTCCCGCTCGGCCTCCCGGATGCGCTGAGGGACAGCAGGGAGGCCAGCTGCTCTCCTTTCTCCCCTCAGAGCCCACCCTGTCTGCCCGCCGCCACAGCATGGCCCCGCAGAGCCAGCAGCAAGGCTATCACACCGCCGGCCCGGCTGCGGCGGGATAAGGCCCCATCGCGGCACGTGATGGCGGCCGGCCCTTCCGCCCCGCCGAACTACAGCTCCCGGCATGCCGCGCGGCTCCTGGTGCAGGCAGCCCCCAAGAGGCGAGCCGACTCCAGTGCGCCTGCGCATTGCGGTCTCACTGTCTTGCGGTAAACAGCCCCCCTCGGAGGGCTAGGGGCCTACTCGGCCCTTTCTGCCGGGCCGGGCCCGGCTCCCCTGCCCCATTCAGACCTCTCGGTACGCGGCTCCGGGCTTCACTTCACGCCGAGCCCGGCCACGGCCCCCTGACCCGCTCCGTGCAGCAGCGGTGGGTCGCTGCCGCAGGTGGGGGCGGACTACAGCTCCCGGCATGCTGCGCGGCGCGCGGGGGCTGCCGGGAGGTGCCTCCCACGGTGGCTCGCGGCGGCGGCAGCTGCGACGGGAGGGCAGGGAGATGCGGCTGTCGGTGGCGGCCGCCATCTCGCACGGGCGCGTGCACCGGCGGTTCGGGCTGAGCCCGCGCTCGCGCCTCGACTTGCTGCGCAACCTGGTGACGGCGCTGGTGCGGCACGAGCGCATCGAGGCGCCATGGGCGCGCGCCGACGAGATGCGGGGCTACGCCGAGCGGGTGAGCGGCCGGGACGGGCCGGGCCGGGCCGGGCGGTGGGGCGGCCGCGGGACACTAACGGGTCTGCCCGCTTCCTCCCCGCAGCTCATCGACTACGCCAAGCTGGGAGACACCAACGAGCGCGCCATGCGCCTGGCGAATTTCTGGCTGACGGTAAGTACCGCCCCCCCTCTTCCCCCCGCTCCCCCCCCCAACGCTGTCCTTGCCCGCCGCAGCTCCGGGAGCTGAGCGTGGCTCCCCGCAGGAGAAGGACCTCATCCACAAGCTGTTCAAGGTGTTGGCACCCCGGTTCCAGCCCCACCCCGGCAGCTACACCCGCTTGCTGCAGATCCCCAACCGGGATGGCCTTGACCGCGCTAAGATGGCGGTCATCGAGCTCAAGGGGAATCCCTTCCCGCCGCTCATCCGCCCGCGCCGTGACACTGAGAAGACACTGCTCAACCAGCTCCTGAAGGGCTACAGGGAGGACATGCAGCAGACTGCCGCCCCACAGGCCCCCGAGGGCACCCCTGTCTAGGCATCCCCCTCTGCCCAGAGGGAGGCTCCGATGAGCTGCCAGCTTGTTGATGTCGTGGAGCACAAAAATGGAGCGTGTTCCAGGGGACCTGAAAGTTGGTAACTAACCTTGAATTGCCATGATGGAGGCACAGTGTCAAGGTTTACTTGCTTCTTCCTGTGGTTTAAATAGAGACTCAGCAAAAGAAGGAAGTCAGGCTGGGAGCCTGTTTAATATTACCTGTGTAAATAAACTCTGTTCAGAAAGTAAGTCTGCTTCCATTTGGATTATATTGTTATGCACACGAGTTAGTAACTTAATCCAGCAAAGACTGGGTTTGTTACAGCTTCTGGCCCAACAGCCATACTCTCTGAGGCAGCATCTCCCTTTGACTCTGACAAGCTATGGTGTTTTCTAGAAGACGATGTGCATCCTTCAGGGCAGGAAATTCAGTGAAAAATCAAGTTAGCTTTGCTGTTTCAGCAGCACTGGATGCAAGTAGGGTGGTTAAAAGAATAATAGTTGTCTCTACCAAGAGCTTGGTAGACATTTCAGCCTCAGATGCAGAGTTGCAAAAAATCTCTGTTTCCCTGTTAGAACAAAAAGGGAGAGTAGCGGAACTTTTTCAGAGAGCAATATAACTACAGAGAGGTAAGAAAATTAAATTGCTAGCTTTGTTTTTGATTTTGAGTACAGCTAGTACTTGAGAGTCCTAGCTGTAGCTTCTGAGTGGAAAAAAAACCCAAACCACACCAAACCCCCAACATGTTTCGTTCCTTTCTCCATCCCAAGGTCTACAAACTTAAGACAAATGAGTAATCCTGTGTAGTGACTTAGCTGTATGACAAAAAAAAATGTTATGTTAACTTAAAATTTGGCAATTCTCTCTTCAGCACACTTCCACTTCTGTTTGAATGAATTTCGGTGAGAAATTAAAGGTCTGTGATAATATTTAAGGAAGAAGAAAGAACAGTCAAACTAAAAAGTTAGTGTTCAGGCCTTAATCTTTGTGTTTCTAATTATGTCAAAATTGCCCTCTTTGCAGTTGACCTAGCATCTTGTTCAAACAGATCAATCTGCTTTCCCCCTCAATGGAAGAGATCAACCAAACTGCTATTGCTGCAGAGGTTACACATTATTAAAAGTCTATGTTGAGGTTTTAATGCAATACTCACCAATAATGCTTTATCTACACTTCTGCCTTAAATTGGACTTTCATCCTAGTAAACCCAAACCTGGCTGTGCCCCCTCACAGCTTCCTTGTGAAAATTAACCCTATCCCAGCTGAACCCAGGACATTATCCACCCCTTATTCTATTCCATCTGCATCATGCACAGATCCGCAGACACCACTAGTGTGGCACACAGCAACTGCAGTAGTGATGACATGCAGTAGCAGGGTTATTTTAGCAATCAACATCGTACAATTTCTCACCCAAAATCCCCTTGAGGTACACATCACCCTGTATCTTCCTGTATCACCCACCAAGTGCACCCTGGTCCTTGAGCAAAGGCAACCCCACAGATGGGTTTACCTTTGCCCAAGCCAGAACTAACCCCGGCTGGCTTCCTCAACGTACGCTTCATGGGCACTACGGGAACTTTATCACCTTCTACAGTACATGGAGGTTTTGACTGGGCAGAGCAGCTCGATTGATGAATCCTCTTGTATTAACTGACCAGGTGGCTTTTGCTGGATGCGCATCCCAGTCTTTGAAAGTCCCACTAGCCATTCCTTTCAGCGCAGTTTTTAGCACTCCATTGTGTCGTTCCTTTTTTCTGGAGGCTGGTGCATAGAAGCATAGAATCATAGAATGGTTTGGGTTGGAAAGGACCTTAAAGATCATCAAGTTCCAGCCCCCTGCCATGGGCAGGGACACCCTCCACTAGACCAGGTTGCTCAAAGCCTCATCCAGCCTGGCCTTGAACACCTCCAGGGATGGGGCATCCACAGCTTCCCTGGGCAACCTGTTCCAGTGTCTCACCACCCTCATAGTGAAAAATT
>VZTO01027756.1:8755-25075 GCA_013400615.1 Syrrhaptes paradoxus
CTATTGCTACAGCAGTATGTAGTTGTAGGAGTAAAACTTGACCACTTTTCAGGTGACTAAAAGGAAAAGGAGAACAAGTTGCGTGTGACTTCCTGTGAGTGTCTTTGACCTTTTGCGATGTGTAAGTCTCCGTCTAAGAACTTGTTTTGGTATGCCTAACAAGGTCAGAATTATTCAATTTGGATATTCTTTGAAATATCTGCTTTTTATTTGACTTTGTAACTTTTACCATATGTAACTTAGTAATGCAAAAAAGAAAAGTTTTTGTTATGTTATTTTACTTAAAAAATAGGTTCCTGTTTTTAATGCATTAAAAATTCAGTGATGTGTTTGGAATGCAGTTTTGGTTTCTACCATGATTGATGTTTTAGATATTAGAATTTTCATGGCATGGCTTAGCTGTTCCCAAGGGTCTGCTGTGTGTGTACGGCACAAATATTTTTTCCACCTCCATTTTTTTTTCTCCCCTGATTTTTATGTTAGTGTCTCTGTAAAATTATGACTTTTTTTCTTGCTCACAGCAATTTAAGTATTATCATTGTGTTTTTTCATGCAGCTCACCAAGTCTCATCGGCAAGGCCATATGGTGAAAGTGGACTGGCTGGACAGACTGACTTTTAGAGAAATAGAAATGATCAATGAGGTGGGCCATTGTACTGTACAAGATTTGTGATATTTTTGGGGATCTTGCTAATGTGGAACATTCGCTTGCTTAGGAGACTGATTGAAAGTGTACGTCCTGTTTTTCTTCAGCCACCAGCGTACACGATAAAAAAAAAATAACTTTTAAGTTTCCAAAGTTGGTTTTGCTTTGGCAATAATGAGAATAGACAACTGTCTTACCAGTTGTCAGCTTTAAGTGAACTTGATCACAGATGAGAGAATTTATTAATAATTTGGAGTAGCTTGGAACAAATGCTCCTAGGTATGACTAACTTAACTCTAGGATATAGATGGTGATGGGAAGCTTTTTGGATATATAGACTGTACCTTTTTTTTAGACCTGTTCAGCTTTACTGGTTTCGATTTTAGGTGTTGAGGAAAAACACTTGGAAGACTTGAATGAATATTTAAAAAAAAAATCTGGTAGTTAAATGTCTGAGTGAGGTATTAACCCTCATTGAGCAAAATTGCCCTGAAACTTAACCGATTATGCCCATCTTGCACAGCAGAATGCCTTTGTTTTCTGCTTTGCATGCTGAGATTTTTGTTTTCTTATTTATAATTAGACCACAGGAAATCAGATTATTTTTGAACTTAATTTTTTTTAAATAAACCCTTACGGTTCATTAAAAAATTCATCTTTTATGCATTTATTATGCATTTTTTGAGAGCTCTGCCTATCCTCCTTTTTTTTTACTTTTTCCTTTTTTCTGTAAAAATACAGAAAACTAAAAATTCGTGATTCGTAGAGCTGTACCTCAAATGCAAAACCATTTTGCCTGTGTTGCAAAATCGGTCTATTATTAATGCATGAAACAAACTTGAGTTTCTCATTATTAAAGGGGATGCTCGCTTTTTTATTAAGTGTATGTTCCTGGTGGTGATTATGTGTAACTTCTATCTCATTTCTCACATAAATTTTAAAAAAATCTAAGCACTACTTCTAGGTAAAGCATTTTAAAAATGCATACATGAGCAAATCTTCCTCTGAAAGTGAATGAGCTGCAAATCTAATCTTGTAGTCCAGGTTTAACTTGTCTCTTTCATGGTTTTATATGAAACAGTGTGGGGTTTTTCTGTGTCTTCTGTTTTTTGAATCTGACATGCGCAATTGGGTGTAATGATTTAGGAGAAAAAGAACAAAACGTAACACAAAAACCCCAACTGTCAGCTGGTTATCATTCATCGCCTTTTTGCAGACCTTTAGTCCATAGTTGCAAGTCGCAGATGCAAACAATGTGATTTTGTCTGTTATATGTGGATGTTTAGCTTGAAGTAGGAGTGTAAGGAAGTAAGAATGTTGGGAAGAAACTGATAGGGTCTCAGAGTGCTATAAAATGATTAACTGATTAAATGCTACAACAACTGATAGTCTAATTAATCGGTTACAGCACAAATGAAGTAGGGTAATAGCTGTACTGAGAATGCTGAAGGTTGATGAACTTTAATATCTGACACCCATCTGTGGTGGTTCTCTTCTCAGAGGGAAAAACGAAGTTCTAATTTTATGTACCTGATGATTGAATTCCGTTGTGTCAAGTGTGATGATAAAGAATATGGAATAGTTTACTACGAAAAGGTATGTGTCTTGCAGGCTTTATGGTTGTCTTTAAAAAGCAACATATGCACCTAAAATGGATAGGCTTTTCTGCTGAGGTGAAATATTCTGCCGCAGGATAGCGGCAGACAGCTGTCAGTGGCAACTTTTATGTACATACAAATCAAATAGTAAAGATGCATCAAGATTGCAGAAGTCAATCACTTGTGTAATACAGTTCAGGATTACAGAATTTAATAAGTGTGAGTGATTAGAAATGTTTTGATTTATGGTTCCTTCAGTCATCCTGCAGTACTTTCAGAGTAGCTGTATGTAAAATCATGTCTTATATCAAGAAGAAATGTACCTGTATTGATTGGTAACTTTAGAAAAGGATAAGTTATTAAAACTTTGTACAGGAGCTCTTCTGGTGGATGTTTTCTCTGAAATGAACAAATATACAAGTTTGGTCTTTCATGCTGAAAACACTTTGGAAGTCAATTAAGCAAAAGACTTCTGAATTGGAATGTCTTGCATCTTTCTGTTTACAAGACAGATCTCTGAAGCAGTGCCTTCAGTGCTTTTTTGAGTTAAAATTTAATGGCACAAAGGATTAATTGAGTGTGGCTTTGGAAGGCTTTATCAGTAATTTAGTGGACCTGTGCATTGTAGAAAGACCCACTGAAACAAAAAAAGCAATATATCTATAATCTGGTTTAAAAAAAAATTGTCAGTAATTACCTCTTAAAATTTTCAGCATGTTTAGGGTAATGCAGCTTTATGAGAAAGAAGACAGAAAAAGACACTGGAGTCCTGTTGAGAACAGAGGCATTAACTTAAAGCAGCAGCTATTGTGAGAATTTAAAAAAACTCCTGTAATTCAGTGTAGAAAATATTAATACTATGGAAAATAGATTACAAGTATTTCTGTGTATGTGGCAACATTGCCAGTTGATTTGAGCAGTGGAAGTATGATCTAACTTAAGATTCTAGAAGAAGTTAATGAAAAATACAGTAATAAATTGCAAAAAGCAAGATTGCACAAAATTGGGAGTGGGGGAGTAGTGTGTGTTGGTTTTTTGTGTGTGTTTTTTTTTGTTGTTGTTTTGTTGTGTGGTTTTTTTTTAAATTTTTTTGTGGTTTTTTTAATTTAGTTTTTTCCCCTAGCATTTATTGTAGTGACTGTCTGTCAGTAAGCCATTGCAGAAGGGCTTAAAGCTTAAAATTCTTAAAAATAGCTTGTAGAGTTGAAAAAAAAAAATGGATTAAACTGTGTCTTTGGCAGGTGTCTAGGTTAAAAACTTGCTTAGCTTCCTGCCTGAGCATCCAAGCAGCTCTTCAGCATTTCTTCTGGTGGACTCTGGTTGACAGTGGGACCTCTCTGCGGCTTTCCAAGTCTTTTTGCCTTTAGAATAGCTTGTTTTATACTGTTTCCACAGACTTATAGAACTAGCTATTTCAGAGAACCTTACTATTACAAAACTCCCTTGCTTTATGAATCAGAGTGAAACCTACAATGTGTCTGATCCCTGTGAAACAAAGGAACTTTATTTAGTTCTGTGGAAATCAAAGAAATTTTTCTGGAGAGCATAACAGAATATGATCAAAATATTGATACATTTTACTAACCATTATCTTTTTACATTAGAATGTGCTGTACTTTTCACCGATGCAAACCGATGAGCATGGATACTGTGCGGCTCTGTGTCCTCTTGGCTCTTTTATTTTTGTAGTTGAATCTGACATTCCTAAAAATTTATCTCCCTCACCTCCAGAAACCTACCATTATAGATGAATTATGCCTGATTGACACACGCAACTTTTTTTTGTCATCATTGTGGTTTTGCAGATGTGCAAGGTGAGGGAAGAAGATTCAGGCTTCAAACATATGTCTTCCCTTCAACAGATGTTTCTGAAGCATATTAAAAGAGTATGGAACAAAATAACTATGAATTGCCAGCTGTTGTGGAAATTAAATAATTGAATGTGTAATAGCACATATTAAAGCTATAACTAACATCAGTTTGAGGGATTTGTTGTTGTCAGGTAGCTTTTCAAGAAGTTCTTGACCCTTTTCTGGCAGCAGTAGAAAACAGTATGTAAATTAGTGCCTATCTTCTCAGTTTTGTCATGCTTCCAATTACAGTGTACAGAATACACATCTGGCATCACCAATCCAGTATACAGAGTCTAATGAAACTAGATTCTGGTGTCACCTGCCTGTGACTGATAGTCAAAGTGGAGATTACTTGTCACAGTTTTGTTGATAAATTTGTTTTCAAGTGTTTACGAAGAACTAGCTTGTTAAACAGCAGCTGATAGAATTTGAGATTCTTTTGACTCAGCATTCAATTAAAATGAAGTGAAGTGGCAGTGGCTCTTTCCATGTAATTGTAATACAGCATTCTAGGTGTGAAGGAGAGCAGTCTGCTGCTAATGTGAGCATCGCTTCTGATTCTCCATTTAGGCTAAAATTCAGTGTGACTTTCCAAGTGCAAATAACACCAGCATTTATTATTAATGTGTTTTTCTGCAGGTTTCAAATGAGACCTTGGGTTGAATAAATAAATTGATTGCACTGCTGCACACAGTTAATAAAAAAAAGTCTGATTATTGGAACCTTTTTTGTGGCTTGAAAGAAAGAAAAAGTATTGTCTACAGCATTGGGTGTTCATTTACTTTTTGCTTGGGAGAAGCTGGATCCCATTGATGTTACTCGAAATGATGTTTTGACTAAAGAATGAGATAAATAGAACTTATTTATTGATGTTGTGAAACTGATTTTCAAAAAAGTACAGAACCTTTCTTAGTCAGAAAATTCTGTGTATTTTGTTGACTTTCTTAAATGGACTCTAATATATAGTCATGCCCACTGACCTTAATGTAGTGAAATACCTCTAAAGCTCTGTAACACATTAGTTTAGAACAAATTAATACTGTTTAGTATTGATGTTGCTTTTGTTTCCCAGTGGCAAAATAGCAGCTTGGCAGTTGGAGGATGTTAGGTATTTCTAAAACTTCCATGATGTGAACTACAGCTCACTGTGTGGGGATGATCAGGAGAGATGCTTCAGAAGCATGCACCTGACCAATTCAAATGCTAATTTACAGTTGACCCTCAGGCTTTGGTATGGTTTAGTAAGTTTGTGTGGTTCTGGGTCACAGTGATCTGTTTTATACTCTCCAAATACAAGAGAGAATTAAAGCCACATATTAATGTAATTGGAAGGCAGATTAAACAACTGATGTCCTTCATGGGCAAACTAACAGCATTGTGCCATCTTGAGGATTTCACAAAATAATTTATTCTGAAAATGTTGACTCATGGTACAGTAGCTTGTCCCACAAGTACTTTGGGAGAACTTGGTTTGGTAGCAAGTTTGGATTGAAGCTTAAGGCTTTGTTCTAAAATGCAATAGGAACAAAGTTTTCTAAGTGCTTGAGCTGAATAGCTAGAGCTTTTCGGGTTGGCTCTTCAGCATAGTCTAGCATAATCTGCATTTGAGAAGAGGAGTCATTACAATAGACAGTCATTACAATATTTGTTTTGAAAGCTTAAAAAAAGACACAGGTCAGTAGTGAGTTTAAAAATCATGCTTTTACCACTAGTCCTGGAAAAAAATCCCTAGTCTTGGTTTTAAAGGGTGTTAACATTTTGACATTAATCACAGGAAGGCTTTGTGCATTTTTATTTTTATTTTTGTAAATAAGCAAATTTTAGGCAATTGTGTTTGTGTCATTCTCGTCCTAATAAGTTCTGAGGTAGTAATAGTTGTCATAGGCTTTTGGTTTTGGGGTAAGTGCTCCATTTTTACCAGCTGTTGTGGTTTTACACAACACTACTCATTCAGCCTACCCTCTGCACCCTCAAAGGGATGGGGGAGAGAAAGTGGTGAAGGGAAAAGAGACTCATGGGTTGAGAGAAGAACAGTTTAATAAATAAACTATAGGAATGTTGGAAATAGTAATAATGTTAGTAATAGAAATATGTATACAAATATACGAATGAGTGATACACAGTGATACTGCTCACCACCTGATGAGCAGGGCTCAGCCCATTCCTGGATAATGGTGCTGGAGCAGGGAAAGTCCCAAACCACCATCCTGGAACAGAGACAAGAGCCTGAGTGTCCGAGAGACCAAGAGCTGACCGAGGGAAGGAGATGACCCTGGGAGAGGGACCACCTGGCGCAAGATGACCCAGAAAGAGAGAGCGCTTCTGGACAGAGCCTCACCTCTATACTGGGCATGCCATGCATGATATGGAATAGACCGTCAGCCAATCTGGGTCTCAGTCCTAAACCTGAGGTCGAATCCTGGGCTGGTCACTGGGGCTGTGCTCCCTCCCAGCTTCTCCTGCCCCTGCAGACACGGGCCCAGCAGAGAAGCTGGAAAGTCCTTGAGTGTCCTGGCAGCAGCTCTGTCCATCAGTGTGTGATCAGCTTCTCCTCAGCACAAACCCCAACACAGCCTCACACCAGCTGCTGGGAAGAGAGTGAACTCTGTCCCAGCTGGAACCAGGACATCAGCCTGTAAGCTTTGTCAGACTTCCCTTTTACAGCTACTCTGTCTGAATGTTTTCACTAAGAGAAAGATGGTGTAGTGTGGGTGTTACTACCGCTTATCCCTAGAGAATCTGCATGGGATGTAGATGGTATAAATGGTATAACTCCTGGATAGGAGTTTGAGCATTTGGTAGTTAATCCACTCCTGTGTCAAGTTTTTCCTACGGTGCTTTTATGTGGAGTATTTAAACGGGGTGGAAACACGTTTGTTACTGAAACGTTGGTAATGCTTTATTGTTAAATAAAGATCAAGTAAGATTGCAGCCTTATTATGGTTTTGATTAAGAAGATAACCAATTAGCAGATAGAAATCAGTCTGTTATCTCTGTCATCAGATATGTTTATTTTTAGAAGGATTCTCCCCCCCCCCCAGACGACTTCCTTTGTTTTGTTGTAATTTGACTTTGTAAAACTGGTATGACATGATCTGTGTTATACCTGATGAGATGGCAAAGGTTTTAGTACAATGTGAGTGCTGGTGAGTGTGGCTCCAACTCAGTTCAGTCTATAGTTATGGTATCATTTTGTTATAATAGAAATGCTTTGGAAATAATTATGCAGTTAGGTTAAAGCTAAGTTCTTTATTTAGGCAGTATGGTTTTAATACAGAGAAACTGTAAGCAAATGTCCTCTTTGTCCTCTTCAGTGTTTGCATGCATACTTATTTAAAAACTAATGGGAAAAGCAATTGTGTTCCTGTTCTGGGTCTATCATCAGGCACAGCCAGATTGCATATTTCCCATAGCTGGGAAGGATGTGTGTGTAGTTACTGTCATTATTTTTGACTGTAAAATTGTTACCTCAAAAAGGCATAGGACACTAATATATGTAATAGAAGTGTCTTCCTCAATGTGCATTTTAATTTAAGAAATTTCTTTTCTTTAGTCAGCAACAGAAAATTTATGTAGCTGGAAAAAAATGTTGCTCCTGAAAGGTTAATGGCGACTTTAACTCCTGTGTCTTGGTGATGAATGAGACTTTTCATCCCCTTGATACAAGCTCCTCACTTCTTTTAAAGTTACCTCTAAAAAGTGTAAAAGCAAAGCCATCCCAAGAGGCATATGTGATTGGAAAAGCAGGAGGAAAAAAAAGAAGGCTGGGGGCAGAAGCAAACCTGAGCAAGTTATCTCAAAACTTAGATTATTGAGGGAAATGTTTATATGTCATAAAAACCTTTATTCTGACCTGAAATTTACTCTGAAATAAATAGCAGAGCACATATTATGCTGGTGTTGGGTTTTTTTCTGTTTTACTGTTTCATTCTGTCTTATACCGTCTTCTAGATGAAATGTTCTTCCATAGATAGTGTGACTAAGCATTAATTGACACTTGTAAGTTAAAAAACCCAAAACCAGAGTGCTGGGTGTGCCTGGAAGAGGTAAACAGAGTTGGTGTTTTGTCAGGTGGTGGCAGACTTTGTATTTTTTCCTTCTGCCTGGTTCAAACAGGAAACTTTTAGCTTATCCTTTCCCTTATTTATGCAGCAGCAGGTTAGACTCCCCTAAGGAAAAGTAGCAGGCTCCTGTCATACTGCTCCAGGGCAGCACAGCATGAACTTCTAGAAGAGACTGTCATACTCCATGTGGAACCCGTGATAGATAGACAGGTATATCTTCCTAAATCCATCTGTGTTGAATTATTAGGAGATATTTTCTGCAACATGGTTATTTCTAGGAAATGATTTGGTTTTGGTGGAAATTTGGACCCTAATTTGGTTTCTCTTTGTGCTTCCAGAGGACACATGTAAAGATAATGGCAAATTTCTCCGCTCACCTGTGTGCCAGCATGGTAGTGAGTTGCCAAGCTACATGTTCTTGGATGAACTTTCATCTCTCTTGTCACGTTGTTTACCATCTGGCAAAACTAACAAGAAAAAAACCCCAATTTGTTATTTTCCCCTTATAACTATCAAAAGTCAGCAAGGTGCAGTTGCATCAGTCTTTCACTGTAGTATTATTCACAGTGCATAAATGTAACATGTTTTTTCCTAAAACTTAGGATGTTTAATATGCATTTAACTTTTTGTCATCAGGATGGTGATGAGTCATCTCCAATTTTAACAAGTTCTGAAATTGTTAAGATTCCAGATCCCCAGATGTCCATGGTAAGCAATACTCCACGTAATGTAATCTGTATTATAGTATTTTTTTTTTAATTTTCATAAATGGAGATTAAAGTTTGCCTATAGTATTGTCTCCAGTATTTTCATATTTCAGTGGAAAGATGTATTTGGCCAGTTGAGAAATATAAGTAGGTTTGACTTCATGGTTTTTTTTTGTGGTGGTGGTTTGTTTTTGTTTTTTTTTTTCCCCCCTGTTGCTGCTAGATTAAAATACAAGAATTTATTTAATGCTTATGTTCATCTCTTCCTCTCCATACTTAATGTGCTTGCTTCTGAAGTTTAGGAAAGCAGAGAAGGGGGATTGTTGGCAAAAGGTCAGCGGGTGGGATATAAGGTAAGAGGGAGCTGAAGAAAAGAAATTTAGAGGAAGGTGCAGTAACTCTTGGTTGCTTCATCTGTTAAAATATGTTCTCCCTACACTCTCTTGTATGTTGTCTTTCATGTAGACAGTGCCTAAGTACAGTTCTAGAAAAGATTTCCATTATTGTGGATGCCAATTCAGTGGGACTGGTATTGGCAGCTTTGGGAACCTTAATGTAAGTGGGCTTCTACTGGCAACACTGTTTGAGCACCGTGTAATCTAACACTGCAAGAGCAAGTCTGACAATGCTGAAAACTGCCTTGGCTGCTGAAATCTCATTGACACCGTGGCTCCTATTGTGGCTCCTACTGTTGCTAACATGTTATTAACAGTGGGAAAACTTTTTGAGAAGTTTTTCTTGCATACAAAGCTTTATACTGCAAACATCATAAAAAGGTGGCTAGCACGTTTGGGTGCTGTTTAAATCACAGATGTGTTGACTGAAACGCTTGCATTTTGCAACAATTCACCAAAAGGCAAGATAGGGTTTGTAAATAGAGTTTGAAGTAAAAAAACAAAACAACTCAAAATCGCCAGCAACCCTCCACATATTATTGAAGGAGTTTCTTCTAAAACAACAACAAAACCTCCAGAAGATGCTGTAGTTTTAGATGTGAATTTTAATTGTCATGCATTATTCAAGATACTGGTGAGTCTTTGCTAGCTGGTTTCGTTTCAGTAGTGATTTTCTCTGGAGTTTAAATATTCATAAATGCTGACTTACCCTCTGCATTTAGGAGAACTTAGTAGAAAGCAAACATCACAAGCTTGCTCGAAGTTTAAGAAGTGGACCTTCTGATCATGATCTGAAGCCTAATGCAGCTACGCGAGATCAGCTTAATGTGAGTCAGTAATATGATGGCTAAATTCAGTTTTCTTGGGTAGATAGATATTAATATTGTATTAGTATTAATATAAATAATTTAAGGAAAACACCATTTCAGTTTAAAGAAATTCATTAATGAAGAAATGTCATTAAGTGTTTCTTACAAGTGCTTAGTTAGGTGGCTACAACTAGGAAAGGAGCAGAAGGTACTTGTTCATTTTTTTGTAAAACAGTTTTGGGGGATAAGAATATGTATTGTGTACATATCATGTAGCTGTTAATGGTAGTCTTAAAGCAACTGTGTATGTTTGCCTATGCAGCCAGTTCTATCAACCACATAACTGAAGAGCATCACAATGATAGCATGAGAACTTTGTGGTTTTTGGAAAGCTTTTTTTTTTCCAGGCTATTTTTGTCTTGTTTGTGTTTTGCTTTATCACAGTGNCTTTTTGAGAAGTTTTTCTTGCATACAAAGCTTTATACTGCAAACATCATAAAAAGGTGGCTAGCACGTTTGGGTGCTGTTTAAATCACAGATGTGTTGACTGAAACGCTTGCATTTTGCAACAATTCACCAAAAGGCAAGATAGGGTTCGTAAATAGAGTTTGAAGTAAAAAAACAAAACAACTCAAAATCGCCAGCAACCCTCCACATATTATTGAAGGAGTTTCTTCTAAAACAACACAACAACAAAACCTCCAGAAGATGCTGTAGTTTTAGATGTGAATTTTAATTGTCATGCATTATTCAAGATACTGGTGAGTCTTTGCTAGCTGGTTTCGTTTCAGTAGTGATTTTCTCTGGAGTTTAAATATTCATAAATGCTGACTTACCCTCTGCATTTAGGAGAACTTAGTAGAAAGCAAACATCACAAGCTTGCTCGAAGTTTAAGAAGTGGACCTTCTGATCATGATCTGAAGCCTAATGCAGCTACGCGAGATCAGCTTAATGTGAGTCAGTAATATGATGGCTAAATTCAGTTTTCTTGGGTAGATAGATATTAATATTGTATTAGTATTAATATAAATAATTTAAGGAAAACACCATTTCAGTTTAAAGAAATTCATTAATGAAGAAATGTCATTAAGTGTTTCTTACAAGTGCTTAGTTAGGTNGCAACGAGTTCTATTAACCAAATAACTGAAGAGCTTTAAAATGATAGCATGAGAACTTTGTGGTTTTTGGAAAGCTTTTTTTTTTCCAGGCTATTTTTGTCTTGTTTGTGTTTTGCTTTATCACAGTGTAGTCTGTTGTTGATTATGCGTGTTCATGTTTTAACCTCTCTTTCTGACTGTATCTAATAGATCATAGTGAGTTATCCACCGACAAAGCAGCTAACGTATGAGGAACAGGATCTAGTTTGGAAATTCAGATATTACCTTACTAATCAGGAGAAGGTAAGTTGAATTATTTGAGAGGACTTATTAGTGCAAGATGTACTTGATCTGGCACTCATTCTGCAGTGTTCTGTCTTTGCACAGATACAGAACTTCAGTGTCTTAGAAGCTATTCAGGATTATTTTAACTTCTTCTACAATGTTAAAAATTGGTGACTGTAATTTTTCTCTTTTTAATCATGTGAACTGTATATTTTTACAGCAGTCTTTCTACAAACACTGTCAGCATGTTGCCAATTTTGTCTTTAGCAAAAAAACCACATATTAAAGAGTATTCTTCATATTCTTCATCCCTTTTAGACAAGGGTTAGCATTACCAAATTAAGTAGTAGCACACCAAAAGCCCAAAGTAAATTAAGTAACTAAATAGCCCCCCCAGCATTGGACATTTTTTATGTAGTGGTAATTGTGGTAAAACTACATTTTACTTAGAAGATAACCCAGATGCAGTTTTTTTGGGGGCATATTAAAACAATCTAGTATTGTATTGTCACTTAGTGTCAGTAAGGTTCCGAAGGACTGTGCTTTTGAGAATATAGTCTGAATCTAGCTCTACCTTAATGTGAAACATTAATTTCTAAAATTGTTTAGCCTGGCCTTTCACTGATGAATTATCCAACCTCTTTCTATTTAGGCTTTGACAAAATTCTTAAAATGTGTCAACTGGGACCTACCACAAGAGGCAAAGCAAGCACTGGAGCTTCTAGGCAAGTGGAAACCCATGGATGTGGAAGACTCTCTAGAACTTCTGTCATCTCACTTCACCAACCCAACGGTTCGGCGCTATGCTGTTGCCAGGCTTCAGCAGGCTGATGATGAGGTATTCGTTGGTCTGTGGGTACATGTGAAGGTCAGCTGATTGCAGGATTTTTAGTCTCATTGAGTACTTGAAATGTTTGCTACTTTTTAAGGCATTTAAGGGAATAATAGTAATGGAATACTGGAGAATAAAAAAATCACTGTGATGCTATTTAAGTTAATGAGGGAGGAAAGTCTTCACATTACTGAGTGGCACTCACTGATAATTGTCTTAGTGTGAGCAGCCAGTGATGGGTGGTTTTGTTAAACAAGGTGAAACCACTCCATGTTCTCACCAAAAAACAGTGATAAATTTTGAATATTAACCT
The DNA here is from genome assembly GCA_013400615.1 of Syrrhaptes paradoxus. NCBI lineage: Eukaryota > Metazoa > Chordata > Aves > Pterocliformes > Pteroclidae > Syrrhaptes > Syrrhaptes paradoxus. The sequence goes on from VZTO01027756.1 coordinate 21,356, forward strand.
GCATAAAAGTGCTCTGAACTTAAATAGTCTGCTAAAAGATTTCCAACAAATCCAGCTGGTAAATTGAAGCAGTGTATCGTCATACTCTTGCTAAAGAAAGTGAAAAGCATTTGTGGAAATAAGGTGTTGCTAATTGTGTGCTGATTAGAATATGAGCTGTGATTTGTGAGTAGAGCCCACTTAATTGATGCTAATCTGTTAAATTTTAATTAATTGTATATTTTTGTTTTCTTTCTGCAGTAAAAAAAAAATACTTTGAATGCATTACCATAACTCCTGAATCCTTGGCAATCAACAGCATTTAAAATACAGAGCATAAATACATCAAATTTTTGCAAGCCCACTTAAATAGCCAAGGTCATACTTCTTTGTCTTCAAAAATGTACTTTTTATGGAACATTTGAAGGCAACTAAACAGAGCAAATTGAATAGTAGGGGGAGCAAATTCATTATAAACAGCAAGTGATCAAAATTTTTTCTTCAATATAAAATAGATCGGATACAAGTTTTGGGTTTTTTTGGATCCCCAGCTACACAAGGGATAAAAAAAATGCATAAGAGAGGAGAGAATCTGCATACCTGGTACTATGATCTGGTTTTTATGCTTGACTTTTCTTCTTGGGAGCCACAGACTGTAAAGTTTATTTTGTAGATACAGGAAGCAAGTAGGGAAGCTTAACTAAAGAGAACTTTAAAGTAGCAATTGCACTTAGTTTACTTAATGAGCACTTGCTGCCTTTGAGTAACAAAAAAATGGTAATGTTGGTAACTCAGTATGTTTTAGGAGTCAAACTTCGTCCTTCAATCCCTTTTTCTATTGTAAATTGCTTGCTAGGGAGACCCCAGTTTCCATTTCTTTATAGGTCACTAAGTCTTTCCTAAGTTTTTGTATAAATTAGAATTTTGAAAACATACAGAGTCCTAGTCAGCTTCAACTGATGCCCTCAATTAATTTTCTTTTTTTCCTCCATAAGGATTTGCTGATGTACCTGCTACAGTTAGTCCAAGCATTGAAATATGAAAACTTTGATGACATAAAGAATGGACTGGAACCTAGCAAGAAGGACAGTCAAGGTTCAATGTCAGAAAGCATGACAACATCTGGAACTAATGGTGCAGAAATAGACAGGTCAGAATCTTATATTTCTGGTAAAAGAGCAGAAACATATAATATTGTAAGCTCTCAAATTCTTTCTCCTTTTTAGGGACCATTGCATATTCCACATCCTACTTTATAATCTGGAGTGGTGACATAAAAAAATAACCCCTGAGCTTTCACAGAATGTATTTCCTGACAGAGCAAATATGCTTAATCTTGAAGTTGTGTCCTTTGACCTTACTTCATGAAAGGAGAACAACTTCTGGAGAGCAGGACAAACACGGGCATTGTTTCCTTCTGTCCTTGCAAAAGTTAGGATGTCTTCAATGAAGTTGTTGTATGAGACTTCACTTCTGCCTTTTGTTAAAAAATACGTATCTAAAAGTCTGATCTGTCTGAAGTGGAAAAAAATTTCTTCCTGCTCGTGCAAAAGAAGGTGTAGGGAGAGTCCTGTGAATGTCAAGGAGCTGGGAGAGCACACTTTTTATTCCTAGAGGAATCCAAAAGGAAAGGATGAAATACCTACTTAATATGGTATTAAGAAAGGTGCAAACAAATTTGGTTAATCGAAGTGTCCTGTGAATATTTAATACAAATTTCCAGGTTTTTTAGTTTTAAGGTTCAGTGTCTAATCACTTGTGTCACTAGGTTTACTTTTCATATTACGAGTCTATGGCTTTTCATTGATTGTGCTGCTAAGCTGTAGAGTGGGTGTGCTGGGATGTATGGGGTATTTTGAGGCCACAATGACACTTAGCCATTACCAGAGCTGTTTGATTACTTCCTTTCAGGTAAATTTACTGTCTGATAATTTTACCTGAAAGCACTGGGTTTGTCTACTCTGTTACGTGTAAGTGCCATTCCAGAGATGAGTGCTTGCAGGTGTTGTGTATTAGCAATTTATTTCATCTTAAGAACATTTTAAAAAAGCTCATCCTGAACATGTGGATCTGCTAAATTCCCATCTATGCCTGATTTTTTATGGAAGATGAAACAAAATGCTAAGTTTGATGTAGGTGAATGTCCTCTAGGTATCTGTGGCACAGATTTTTGTTGTTTTCAGGAGCAGCAGTCATCAAGGTTCTGGTTCATGCAGTTTGTTCTGAAACAGGGTTAAGGTACTGTCTTCAAAGATACTTCTCCTCTAGTTTTTTTGAGTTTATTATGCTGTGGAACTGGAATGCGTTGCTATTTCCATGCATACCCCTTGACCCCCACGCAAGAACTTTGAATCTTGCCAATGACATGCTTTCCTTTACATAGTTCCCAGATCATGAGTCCTATTCCACCTGTTTCCTCACCACCTCTTACTTCTAAGACAAAGGAGCTTGCAGACAATGAAAACCTTGATGTAAGTCAAATGCTTTACCTTGTATTTGTGACCATTTGAATCTTTCTACTGTAGCTTGCTGAATACTTAAAGTGCTCAAAGAATAGAAATGGAAACTAAATGTTAAGGAAATAGCAATAGCTTGGATTATTTTTTTTACAGTCTTTCTTTTGTGTACATGCTCACACTATTCAAAATTTGGGGACTGGGCATTGAGTTCCTCATAAAATTAAAGGAGAAGATTACTGCAAAGGCTATCACATGCTGGCTAGATACTGTCAATTGCATGTGTTTGAGGTGTTTTAAAGCAGGTTTTTTAATGGAAAGCAGTTATCCAAATGTTTTAATCTGTGCAGTCTGTTCTTCCTGTAGCTGTATTCCTTGGTGTGGGTGTCATCTATTTTGAACGTGAGACACTGTGTTGATTTACATCTGCCAAGGATTATACATAATTTATACCACAAGTAGAAGAGTAATAAGAATGGGACTGGAGAGAGGGAAAGATAGAAGGTAAAGACAGTTCGAGGGAGTCTGATTTTAATCTGATGTGCAGTTAATTGGTCTTTGAACTAAAGATCCATCCCCTGTTGTAAATCTTCCTTCTTGAGTCTCAGTACTGCATAGAAAATAAGCCTCAAGTTGAGCATATCAGTAAAGATAAATGGATTTCTTATTAGTTGCAATATTAAACCTTGAAAAAGCAGCTAAATGCTGTTTATCGTCTATAGATTTCTTTTTCTCTCTGTGTTAAAATGAGGAATATCTTAGATTTTTAGATGTTCTGGATGCAAAACAGGGTAGTAAATCCCTTTCAGGTTTGAATCTTACAGCAAGGGATAATTGCATAGGAGGAAAGTGTAATATATTGGAAATAGAAACATTACATTAAAGGCTTATTGTTGGAGAACATAATTTACTTTTGATAAGTTGGTAAGTATATACTGTAGTAGTAGACCTTTTTTTACTTGTAGTGTTGTTACATTTGGAGTAATGTTAAAACTAATATGGTTTAAATATTGGGTTGGATTGGATTCAGATTTTAGAAGGGAGTGTACCTCTCAAAACTCCCTACAATTATTTGGGGTTTTTCCTTAACTTTCTCTCTCTCTCAAGTGCTTAGACTTCTTTATAACTTAATTTTGCTTTTCTTAAATCCCTTCCAGCAAGACCTTTGCACCTTCTTGATATCACGAGCATGCAAAAATTCCACGTTGGCAAATTACTTGTACTGGTATGTTAGAAATTTTTTTTTCTTACTATGTCAATGCCTAGTTGAAATCAAAGCTGTAAT
>VZTO01027758.1:23959-44562 GCA_013400615.1 Syrrhaptes paradoxus
CACTCCCTGATGCAGAGTGCCTCCCCATCTCTCCTGTAGCCCCTTCAGGTACTGGGAGGCTGCTATTAAATCTCCCTGGAACCCTTCTCTTCTCCAGGCTGAACAACCCCAACTCTTTCAGCCTGTCCTCATAGGGGAGGTGCTCCAGCCCTCTGACCAATTTCGTGGCCTCCTCTGGACTCTCTCCAACAGGTCGAGGTCTTTTTTATGTTATGCCCAAGTTTGTGTGAGTGTGCATACAGGTAGAGTGTATATACACATAGGGACTTGGTATTCCAAACTAGGAGTGTCTGCACTGCAGTTTTCAACGCTTAAGATTAATTTGAGCACACGTAAATTGTGTGTTACTTCCATTCTGTGCAGTACTGGCAGGCTTTTGCTTGGGCATGAACAGGCAATTCTTAGTACTGCTACATACATCAAAGTAATATTAAAATTTTTTTGAGAATTTGTGGAGTTACTGCAGATTGGCAGGTGGTAAAGTTGGCAAGGGATGTTGTGATCTCCTAAATGCAGTTTTTGGAAGCTCCATGTTATGGTGACTGAGCTTCTTCAATGGATGGTGCATGTTCTGAAAGCTGTGTAGGTGGAACACTGTGGTCCACTCCTGTCACACATCCTTAATCTTCCTTCCAACCTCAAAGCCTGCCTTTGTCTGGGAAGAGAACACCTTTTTGAATGTGCAGTGGAGGACATCTTAGTGTAATTACTTTATTTGTACCTGTCTGCAGTAGTGGGAAGGAAGTTGTGTTGACATTTTTCTTTATGTGTGACCTGAAATCTGTCGTGCTCCACAAACCTGACAGTTATTGTTATAAACCTTTTCAGAAGACAGATTTAGAAGCAAGAACGAAGTGAGGAATGGCAGAGGGGAGGGCTGGGGCTCTGCAGTGCTGTGGAACTTTTCTCCAGCTGTTTTTCTAACATGAACTTCTGAACAGAACATGATGGTTCCGTTTGTGTTTGTTTCTGGAGGTGAGATTATTTTCATTGTAGAAGCACTGACAAATGTATGCGGTAGTTCTACCAGCTGCTTCTTTCACCTAGTCATAGTGGGACCAGATTGCTTAGTGTAACTAATAAAAAGCTGTTTCTGACAACTTTTTAAAGATCTCATGTGAAAACAGACTGTGAACAAATATTATTGTTGCATTCAACTGTCTTTAAAATTTTGAGATGGAATGGTGCCTCTTCTCGTGATGCTGTATTCAGACTGGGGATCCTTTTTCTTTAAAAACAGTTTTCTTCTTGTGCATCAAAATCTACATTTGTAGGGCCAGAATTAAATTCTGACAAGTATAGCATATGTTTTGGCCCTTTCTTGTGCTCTTGCTTGGTCCCCTCCCACTTCTTCAGTGTAGTGCTTCTTTTGTCTGGGCAATCCAACAGCTGCCTTTGAGGCCTCTCATTGTCTGTCCTCTTGTTTTCCAGGTATCTTTCAGTGCTAAGAACAGTGAGAAAAATACCATCATCCTGTATTTGGCACTTACCAGCATATTTTTCCCCATGCTTTTCTTCTGTTTACACATTGATTTTTCAGGCAGTCAGATTTCTGCCTTGCTGCTAGACTGGGTGTTAGCTGCAGACACTGAATGGTACTGTTGATCCTGTCTCGGTTTTGTTTGCTGTGCTTGCTAGAAGCTCTGCAGACACAGACAACTCTGTACACTGGTAGCGTTGATTACATGGATCTTCATAGAATCATCGAATCATTAAGGTTGGAAAAGACCTCAAGGATCATCAAGTCCAACCATCAACCCAACCCCACCCAACCCACTAACCCATGCCCCAAGCACCACATCTACATGTTTCTTGACCCCCTCCAGGGATGGTGACTCCACCACTGCCCTGGGCAGCCTGTTCCAATGCCTCATCATTCTATCTGTGAATAAATTTTTTCTAATATCCAGCCTGAACCTCCCCTGGTGCAACCTGAGGCCGTTTCCTCTTGTCCCGTCACTTGTCACTTTAGAGCAGAGCCCAGCACCCCCCTCACTGCACCGTCCTTTCAGGCAGCTGTAGAGAGTGATGAGGTCTCCTCTCAGCCTCCTCTTCTCCAGACTGAACCCCCCCAGCTCCCTCAGCCGCTCCTCGTCAGCCCTGTGCTCCAGACCCTTCCCCAGTTTTGTTGCCCTTCTCTGGACCTGCTCCAGGTCCCTCTCTGCTGGGCAGCTTTCCAGCCACTCTGCCCTGAGCCGGGAGCGTTGCAGGGGGTTGTTGTGACCAAAGTGCAGGACCCGGCACTTGGCTTTGTTGAACCTCAGACAGTTGCCCTCAGCCCATGGGTCCAGCCTGTCCAGATCCCTCTGCAAAGCCTCCCTGCCCTCAAGGAGATCAACACACCCGCTCAGTTTGGTGTCATCAGCAAACTGATTGAGGGAGCACTCCATCCCCTCATCCAGGTCACCTGTCTCAAAGCATTTAGACATAGTAATAAAAGGCTAGATAGCAAATTAGAAATGCAATCTCCTCTTTTGATCCTCTTACGTTTTATTCCTTTTGTGCAGGGCTTTTCCACACAGGGAAGTTGGTGCCCAGTAAGTGAGGGTGTGAATTTACAGCACATTTTTGCTTCATGACTCTTACTTTGTGGGTGCTCTGCTGCTGTCCCGAGGCTTGTCCTGGCTTTTTCCCACTTCCATGCTGCTACTGCTGTTGGCATCAAACAGGATGCATCCACATGGGAAAGAGTGACTTTGATGAGTCTAGTGCCCCCAAAAGTGTCCCTGTCCGAGTCCTGTGTCGTTGTGGGGAGTAAACAAGGGACTTGCAGATATCTGTCTCTTCAGTGCTTCTTTCTCACTTGTGTTCCCCTGCTGCCATTGCTAATTCTGTTTTCTTTCACAGGTAGTCACATTGCTTCTGTGTCTGACTTTGATCAGTTATTTCAGCGGAAAGCCTTTGTATTACTTCAAACAACGGTTTAATTAACCCCTAGAAATGTATGGAGTTAACAGGCAGGGACTTCTGTTGCTTAAAGCCTCGGTAATGCGTGAAGAGTACCTTTCCCACTGCTAGAGGAAGCAGCCGGGGTGTAGCTTAGATGACCAGGTGGACTGTGGACATAAAAAGGGGAAGAGATCCAAGAAATACAGTTCTTCCTTGGAACAGCAGCTATTGGAACTGCTGCCTGCTGGTGAGATATACTTGCCATTTGCAGCTGGAGAGATAAGCTCAGCGCTTACACCACTGTCTTGCAAAACGCTTCCATGAATGTTACAGGAATGTCTCAGCTGTTCTATCAGAGCCTTAAGAAATGCAAGACCACAGGTCATGAGCAAACTGCAAGAACAGTCATCGCTTTTTCCTTTGGTTGTCTTTGTGTCCCAGTCTGCCCTAAGGTGGTAGTATGTGATTTTTTTCTTTCTATGTGTTTTGATGGCCGGGAATGACTAGGCAAGTCCCATATTTTCTGCTCTCCAGAATGCCTTTCTGCAGCTACATGTGGTACATCTGTCTTACCAGTGATAACGAGAATTTAGTGTCCATAATAGAAGAAACCTTTGAATCCTTCAGCCTGTTGTCTATTCTTGGAAAGCACCTTTTATGAAGGTACAGTGAGTCAAGCCGAATTCATTCCTATAGTGAGAGGAATCTAAAGAACTTCCCTCTGACCCCTGCCACCAAAAATATCCATAGGTATTCTTGAGGGAAAAGTTTTCATCTGAGAAGCCACTTACCTACAGCACGGGCTCCACTTTGCCTAGCTTTGGCTAAAGCACTACAGTTTCACTCCATTCATTGTGAAAGAAATTGAGTTGAGAGATATCCTTAGTGCTTTTTGGTTTAGGTTTGTTTCCTTTTTGTTGGTTTGTTTGTGTTAATTCTTCTGCTCTGAAAAAAAAAAGTGGAGAAGTAAAAATGAGGAAGAAATAAGAACCCACATCTGTTTTCTCTCTACTATCAGTAAAAATATATTTAATTTTCATAGTAGATCTTGAAGAAAAAACAGTGTGCACGTTTCATTAATACTGTTTCTGTTACTCCAGTGAACCCTGGAATATTTTGAGTATTTCGTTAGTTACTTCACTATCAAGCTAGTATCACATAAAGTTGAAATCATATTCATTGTTTGACTTGTATTTTTCATGATACAGAGCTTGTTATGTCGTACTTTTTAGTGTTTGAGTCCTCTGACTTATCTTTTATAGTGTTGTTTTCAAATCTGACAGCTAATGAATGATTTTGTTCACTTTCTAGACGAGACAAGCTGTGGATTTGCATGGAGTTTTGTGGAGGTGGCTCTCTACAGGATATTTATCATGGTACGTCAAGACTGTAATTCCTTAAAATCTAAGTAAAGCTTATTTTTGAAAATGGAGATGATTACAGTTTTTGGGAATCAGAGAGGCGGAATCCTAAGTTTAGTATCCATAATAATCCTTTGAAGGTCACTTTTAGCTCACGTATTTACGTACTAGGTTGTTGGGTTTTTTTGAGAACATTAGCTAAAGTGGGGTTTTTTTGAGCAGCAGAAGTTATTTCCTTCCTTCAGCAGCTCATATATCAATCCCTACTTTTCAAATGCTGTACAATTAGACAATATCATATTGTAAAAATAAAAATATTATATCCTGATGTGCTGTCTTACCGTCATTTTTTTTGTTTCTGAGCTTTTGAACTTTGCTTTACTACAACCTATACCACTGCCTACAGATGCCTAGATAAGTGAATTGATTAGCATTGATGCTCTTGTCCTTTGTAAACAGGGATCTTTTGTATGTTTGTGTACCAGAAGTGCCTCAAGGGTCATCTTCTTTTACTTTTTCTTTAATGCAGGATGCATGACATGTGAAAAGCAAAGATGACCTATATATTTGCTTTGGTCTTAGGTGCAATGAGTGGCCAAAGAAGCAAGGGATGTGTGTGAATCTTTTGCATAAAGAGAGGATCAGTGAATTGACTGCTAGTTTTACAGAAACAAAATCAGTTTTGAGGGGTTTTATTGCCCTGGAATTAAGATTTGTTTATTTGCCGTGAGTAATAGCTCTGTGGTTCTCAGGTGATGTTTTTCCCACAGAAAATCCATCTGTGTTCTAAATTGTGAAGATTTTACATGTTAGACTCTTCACATCCTTCTTCTGTGTGTAATCAGCTTGTGTACTTTTTTACATATGACTTGGATACAATTAAAACAAGACACTGATTCACAGGTTCACACCATCCTTGTGGCATAGTCAGTTGAGCACGGCTTTGTTGAACCTTTACATCTTTGCTGGTGTTGATGAAAGCATCATGGTTATTAGACTTTATTATGTGGAGCACCTGTAGAGTAGGAAGTGAGCTCACACCACACAATGTCTGAACACATGTTGTACAGTAGCAGTTTCCTGTTCCAGCTGATTTTTGGCTTCTCTGCTGGTGGGTAGAGTGGAAGGTTCTTTTCTGATCTTAATTACGTTCCAGATGAACTATAGACCTTTGGAATCTTGAAATCTTGCCTACCTGGAAATAGGTACTCCGGGTGCTAATATATTTAATTTTATGTGGGTTTGGAGCTTTTCTTTCATAAAAGGGAAGATGGATCTAGACCAGTTTTGAAGATATGTATTGCATTATGCTGATTTATTATTATGGTTGTGGGTTTTGTAGAAGCTAAGCAGTTAGGTGCTTAAATCTTGTTTCATTTTTAACTCCCTACTCCTTCAGCTTCCTTTGAGAAACCGCTTCCTACTTTTCTATTTGTTTCTCTGCAAAACCTGAGGAGCTTGCAGTGAGGACCACATTTCCTGGTCTTAAAACCCTTTAATGTCGGGATCAAAGTGCCAGTGACTGGGGACAAGTCACAGGCCATTCCTTGCTTGCTGTTCAGTGTTTGGTTTATGTGTTTGTTCAGAATTTAATTGTTTTCCTTTGGTCAGCTTGAGTGAAGTGGGACCCTGGAGGGAGAGGAAGGCTGCCCCTTACCTTGGGAAGCTGCTGGGCCTGCTCAGAGGGAGAGTTGGAGAGGGTACATGGTGCAGCAGGCCCAGAAGCAACAGTGCTCATAGCTGGTGCAGAAGAGGGTTGAGAAGCTGCAGAGAACAGGTCGCATGGCAGCGGGAAGGATGGAAGGAGAGAGCAGGTCACAAGGGTAGAAGGAACTTCCTAGGGCTCTGAGGGGACTGAGCGGAGTTTCCTGCAGCTCTGAATCACTGCATTGGAAGTTCAGCCTTGCATACAAGGACACAATGAGTTTGTGCAGGGGAGAGAGTTGTGCTTAAGTCACTGCTTCTGTTTCTTTTTCCTCTTCATTAAGATTTATATATAGAGGCAGTTATTTTCCATTCAAATGGGACTAGACATTTTTGAGCTAAAAAAGCACATTTACTTTGAGACTTCTAGTGTGAGATCCTGTCAGTGTGAACGGAAGTAGCTGAGGCGTGGGTTTGGAGTGGGCAGTATCTTACCTGATTTTGAGAATTACTTTTTTTTTCACCTTTCATTTCAGTGACTGGACCACTTTCAGAACAGCAGATTGCCTATGTTAGCAGAGAAACACTACAGGTAGTGTGTTCTCAGGTTCTTGTCGTTGACTTTTTAATGTAAAAGTACTACAAGCTAAAAATAAAAGCTACAAATACGCATGATGCTCTGGAAGTACAGTGTTTGGATGGGCTAGCATTTTTTTTCAGACTTTTGAGGAGGTCCTGTATTATAGCCTAGAACTGATTTGTATAATTGCAAAACCTCAAATTATCCTGGGTCATTTGAATAAACTGTTATTTTTGCTTTAAAGGAGGAAAGCAGTTTATTTGTTAATCCGTATTTGTGGTACAGATTATTTACTGCAAGTTTGAAGGAAAATTTAAGGACTCCGTTTTGCTTATCCGATAGTTGATCTGTGCCAATAAGAAAAAAAAAAGAAATTGTCTGTGTACTTGAGATGTTCAAGTTAAGGTCACCAACATCTCATGGGTATGCTAGCTTTAATTTTTCTTTCCTAAATTAAAGGTTTGATTCACTAGTAAAATGTAATCAAAAACTACTTTTTTTGGTGGATGTCTTGCTTCCATGTGAGAGAGCAGTTCTTGGATTCTAGTGAATGCAAATCTGTTGAATGCCATCAGTTGACAGCTGCTGCCTCTCTAAAACGTTCTCTCAGGATAGCTCTGTCCCTGAGCCAGCTCGCTTACATGCCCCTTACCATCTCCTTATGCTATGCCAGAGATTGCTGACTTCTGATTTACCGGACATGTTTTTTTTTTCCCTTACAGTGAAGTCTTACATGACATCTAGGAGTGTTTTGGTTTTTGAACCTTTAAAGCCTTTTGTTCTTATAGAATTATAGAATGGTTTGGGTTGGAAGGGACCGCCATCCAATTTCTAATTCCAACCCCCCTGCCATGGGCAGGGACACCTCCCACTAGCCCAGGTTGCTCAAAGCCTCATCCAGCCTGGCCTTGAACACCTCCAGGAATGGGGCATCCACAGCTTCTCTGGGCAACCTGGGCCACTGCCTCACCACCCGCACAGGAAAATATTTCTTCTTAATATCTCATCTAAATCTCCCCTCTTTCAGCTTAAACCCCTCGTCCTATCACTGCACTCCCTGATCAAGAGTCCACCCCCCCATCTCTCCTGTAGCCCCCTTTCAGTACTGGAAGGCTGCTCTAAGGTCTCCCCGGAGCCTTATCTTCTCCAGGCTGAACAACCCCAACTCTCTCAGCCTGTCCTCATATGGGAGGTCCTTCAGCCCGCTGACCATCTTTGTGGCCCTCCTAGACTCACTCCAACATCTTTTCTGTGCTTTCCTGTGCTCACCTCCTTCAAACTTCTGGCCATGCTGCTTTTCATGCAGCCCAGGGCACAGTTGGCTTTCTGTCCACATTGCTGGCTCATGTCCAGCTTTTCATCCACCTGTCCACTCAAGTTTTTCTCTTCAGGGCTGCTCTCAATCCCTTCGTCCCCCAGCCTATACTGATACTGGAGGTTGCCCCAACCCATGTGCACGACCTTGCACTTGGCCTTGTTGAACCTCAGAGCCTCATGAGGTTCACCTGGGCCCACTTCCTGAGCTTGTCCAGGTCCCTCTGAATGGCATGCTGCCCCTCAGGCATGTCAGCCACACCACTCATTCGCAAATTTGCTGAGGGTGCGCTTGGCTCACTGTTTATGTCATTGATGAAGGTGTTGAAACAGTACTGGTCCCAATATGGACCCCTGAGGGACACCACTTACCACTGATCTCCATCTGGACATTGAACTGTTGACCAGTACTGTTTGGCTATGAATACGCAGCCAATTCCTTAGCCACCAAATAGTCCATCCATTAAATCCATTGTCTTAGAGTGTGAAGGAGTGTTTCAATAGTGTAGAATGGAATTTCTGAAACCATTTTTTATTGTGTGGGAAGATTTCTTGGTTAATATGTGTAAATTGCTTTTACTCAAGAAGGGAACTTGCTACTTTGTATGTATTTTCTAAGTGTTGTCCAGGGACCCATTGTTGTATATCTTAAAGTTGTAAATATGTGTTTATAACACTCTGACCAAGTACATATAGTTTCTGATAGATTGTTGAAGCTTATAATGCAACAGTCACTCTTCCTAGTGAAAAGTCCATAATATAGGCCATCTGTCCATCCATAAAAGTGATGTGTCCAATGTTAATTTTGCCATCAGTTTCCATGAATTCAGAGTTTCACTTGAATGCCTAAAGTTAGCGTTTGATCTCCATATTTAGAACCCCATTAAATGGTCTGTTAAAAAAAACCAAAACCTATCAGTACTGGTTGGAGTCGGTGAAACTGATTCTGAAAATATAGGTCCTTTAAATATACCCTGTAATGTACATGCCGCCAGACATTCAGTTTTGAAAATAGTGACCTGATGTTCTTCAGGGGCAGTGGTAAAATTGAGCGAGTTGTTGGGCTTTCTGTGCCAGTAGCATCCAGAGATCTAAATGCAAGGACTGTACATGGGACTCTTTAGCTAATGCCAGTTGTCGCAATGCTCAGGTAGATTTGACACTGTCCTGCATGACATCCTGGTGGCCAGATTGGAAAAATACGGATTTTATGGAGGGACCACCCGCTGGATAAGGAATTGGCTGGGTGGTCGCACTCGGAGAGTTGTGGTCAACGGCTCAGTGTCCAAATGGAGACTGGTGACGAGTGGCATTCTTCAGGGGTCAGTACTGGGACGGCTGCTATTTAATAACATCTTTGTCAGTGACATGGACAGCAGTGTCGAGTGCACCCTCAGCAAGTTTGCCGACGACACCAAACTGTGTGCTTTTGTTCACGTGCTGGAGGGAAGGGATGCCATCCAGAGGGACCTGGACAGCCTGGAGAGGTGGGCCCATGCCAACCTTATGGAGTTCAATAAGGCCAAGGGCAAGGTCCTGCACGTGGGTTGAGGCAATCCCAAGCACAAATACAGGCTGGGTGGAGAATGGATGGAGAGCAGCTCTGAGGAGAAGGACTTGGGGGTGTCGGTAGATGAAAAACTGAACATGAGCTGACAATGCATGCTTGCAGCCCAGGAGGCCAGCTGGGTCCTGGTCTGCATCAAGAGAAGCATGGCCAGCAGGTCGAGGGAGGGGATTCTCCCACTCTACTCTGATGAGACCCTACCTGCAGTGCTGCATCCAATTCTGAGCCAATGTTGAGCTGTTGGAGCGAGTCCAGAGGAGGCCACAAAGATGGTCAGAGGCTGGAGCACCTCCCCTATGAGGACAGGCTGAGAGAGTTGGGGGTGTTCAGCCTGGAGAAGAGAAGGCTCCGGGGAGACCTTAGAGCAGCTTCCAGTGCCTGAAAGGGGGCTACAGGAGAGACGGGGGGGTGGACTCTTGATCAGGGAGTGCAGTGATAGGACGAGGGGTAAGGGCTTTAAGCTGAAAGAGGGGAGATTTAGACTAGACATTAGGAAGAAATGTTTTCCTGTGTGGGGGGTGAGGCAGTGGCCCAGGTTGCCCAGAGAAACTGTGGATGCCCCCATCCCTGGAGGGGTTCAAGGCCAGGCTGGATGAGGCTTTGGGCAACCTGGGCTGGTGGGAGGTGTCCCTGCCCATGGCAGCGGGGTGGAAGTCGATGAGCTTTAAGGTCCTTTCCAACTCAAACCATTCTGGGATGCTATGCTTTGATTTGTTAATCTTGGTAGCAAATCCAATTGAGTCCCATTTTGGGGTATGCATGCCTGCAGTAAGGACTCTGAAAAACCACTGGACTAACTGGGTATTGTCAGTCACTTCCCCCAGAGAAACAGGTTAAAGCATCTGTGAGTGGGTTGGTTTTTGGTTTGGTTTTTTTAAGTTTATTTAAGGAGTTGAATTTGGTAACTCATTAGTGCTTCAGCTAAATTGCATTCAGATTTTCATGAGCTGACAAAAAAACACCCCGAAACTGTATCTTCAGTGGTGCTGTTGTCTATTTGTACAATGCTGTTCACTTTAAAATCTCAAGTACCAAGTCATGTAAGTGATTGTTTCCTCATTTTTCCTGTTGGTATTTTTAGGACCATCCGTGAAAATGCTGATATTTGAAAACAATCCTAATTTATTTTTGCAATCAACTCCTGTGATGTCTTGCATGAGCTGGCAAAAAAAAAAAAAAAAATCTGTCTTGACATGTATGTATCTCCCATGTAAATGTGGAGATTCATGACTGCTGAGCGAGGAAGATGTTTATGTGTCATTTTATCCCTGGAAGAGAATTTTAGAGAGAACCCTGAACTGTCAAAACTGATGTGCGCTGTGATTTGTCATGCAGGGATTCAGTTTTATAGAATTCTTGCAGAATTTAAACTTAAAATTTTCTAACTCTTGTTGAGTCCTAAAATGCTTTGGTAGTATCACTGAGACCGTCTGTCCTGTGTTTTAGATCTTATCCTACTACATATAATGAATTTGCAAATACAGTTCAGATACACTGAAATATAAGAATGTTCTTCAGTCAGTGAGTCATTTAGATGATTGAATTGGATCTTAAATTTGTCTGGTAGTTATAAGTATATAAAATGAAAAATATTGGACTAAATTATTATCTAAATATTTTATGCAGGGACTATATTATCTTCACAGTAAAGGAAAAATGCACAGAGATATAAAGGTAAGTGAAAACTGAAGGGAATTTTGGTGTTTTTAAAGTTGGCTACGTCACCTCTGATGGGTCTTTAATGTTATATATCAATTTGGAGGATATTTTTAAATATGCAGGGTTTTTCTATCTATGAGAACAAAATAAAATTTTCTGCCCCAGGGAAGGGGGAAAAAAAAGATCTTCCTTTAAAATGCCTGCATGGAAATAGTTTATTCTCTAATTGGAGCCAAACATACTGTTTATTTGGACCAGTGGTGTGAAATTTAGGCACCCGCTAGTGTCCAGAGATGTGTTTAGATGACTGTAAGGATGTGCTGCTTGCAAAAGGAAAGGTTTGGTCTTTCCCACACCTTTTCGAGAAGCTCGATGTCCCCTTCTCTTCGAACCAGCTACTGAGCAGAGCTGTTGCTTTGGCCGCTTGCTTCGTTTCGTGGTGAGCGGGTTGCAGGGCAGTGGCTGATGTTCTGTGTGGTTCCTGGAGTCTGCTGCTGTCTCCTGTCTCGCGTGCTAAAATTGGAGAGGGTACTGCAAATCAGGCTCTTAACACTGACTTAGTTAAACCTTCATCTGGACGGAGCTGTGTGGTGGCTTGTTTGGACTCTTACATTCTCTGTTATAGTTTCCTTCTGGTCCTTCCTGATGAAGCACCGGGTGGTTGTACTGCCTACTCTCTGCCTTCCCAAACTCTTCCTTGCTCAGAGTGCAGCTTAAACTTGGCAGGCTGGCAGGCTTCCTCCTGGAAATCTGGCAGTAAATTCTCATATTCCTTTGTGTTATGCGTGGGGTTGGTTTTGCTTGTTTGGTTTGGTTTGTTTGTGAGTTTTTTCGTTTGTTTTTGTTTGTTTGTTTTCAGACTAGGGATGCAGTGTACTTTGTAGCTTCAACTGTAGATTCCTTAATGGAGCCTGATTCCAAGTTGTTCTCATTGACTGCAGAAGGATATTTGGGTTTTGAACACTCATAAAAATAATTTCTGAATGAAAGATTACTTTAGAAACAAAAATTAAACATTTTTCATTACACTTTATAGAATGTCAAGTGATGCTTGTTAAGGATACTTGTTTCTAAAAAATGCTTACATTGGGATTTTTTTTTTTTAAAGCTGTTCTCATGAGCATGGAAAAATACTATCTTCATTTGCAAATCTCCTGATTGTTGAGTAATGTTTACTTGCCTCAGTAGCTAGGTTATGTATTTAGAGTGTGTCCTGTTAGTCTTGAAAGGTGAACAAGGTCAAGAGCATGTTAACTTACCAAGCTCCATTTATGAGGCTCATTAACTGTCCTTGTGTGACGTTCGCCAAAGTAAGCTGCATTTTACTGCAGGCCTGTCTTTTCCTTCTCTGTGAAAAGCCATAATCTGTACAAATGGAGTTTTTTAGAGGCCCATCTGCGCTGCCTTTTGATCTAGTTTGTGGGCAGTGCTGACATCTGGAGCTGTGTTTAACCAGCTCCAGCCTTCGCTCAACTCAGCCTTCACCTGGTTTCAGTCTTCAGGTTTGTTCTCAGTCCTTTTACGTCATAATTTTATGGTATCAGCTGCCACTTCAGGTTCATTTTGGTTATTGAACTGGAGTGGTACGTAGAACCGCACAGCAGTGAACTTCAAATCTACCACCAACACAATCTCTGTTGCGTAAGGACGGAAATAGGTTTTCTAAACACTTGAATATCAAGGCAGATCCTTAAGGCTATAATTATAATTATTGTGGCTCTCAAACAAGACAAAACCAGCTCCTACATATGAAAAGAAAATCAAATTACTTCTTCTTTGAACTTTAGAGTTCTTATTTCCTTTCAGTCAGTGTAAATAGAAAAAAGCAAGAATTCATCAGCATAGGCAAATCATCATATTCTGCTTTTTGGAAGGTTTTTGTGTACAGAGTAAAGAGTACTAAACTAAAAATTAGTGAGGAAGCCTTGTCTAGTCAAGTATCTGTATAAAACAGAATGGCAATTTGCTAACTTCACAAACATTTCTTTGGTAAGGCTGGAGATTTCTTGAACACACAGTCCTTGGTTTGTGTTTGTCCCCTAGTTTACCGTAAGATCTCAGAGAATTTATGTTTTTTTAATATGGTATTGGAGGAATCTGCATGTTTTAATTCAAGTATGCTTACTTTTTTTAAGGGAGCAAACATTCTTTTAACGGATAACGGACATGTAAAATTAGGTGAGTTAATACAAATTAGTTTTACTAAAAGATTTTTATGTGCTCTAAGCAGCAGTCTTCTGTATTTTGTTTCATGATGTAATGGTTCATGTGAGGAATTAGTGAATGTCAGAATTCTTTTTCTCTTGCTCGTAATATCTAACTGCACGAGCCAATTAGTGTCTGAGCAGTAATTGGAGTACTTTTGGAACACTGAGGTAAAAGACTTTCTGATCTTGTAAGGGAGAAGTAAAAATCAAACCACAGGTTTTTATAAATTTTTAATTCAATGTACGATCCAGAGTGCTTAGGTGTGAAATGTACCTTGAAAGGTTACCTGAAGGAATCTTCAGCCGAGAGGAGCTGACCAACGGTATCTGATACACCAAGTTTCCATCATTTGCTTTTGTTATTTATGTTTTTGTTAAATATTTCCAGTATAATTAAGAAACTCTTAAAATGGGGAAACCGTAATTGTGTTCCTTAACAATTATTTGCATCAAATCAGTTATTAACTGTTGTTTTGGTTTTGCCTCTTTTTTTTTTTTTTTTTTTTTTTTTTTTTTTTTTTTTTTTTTTTTTTTTTTTTTTTTTTTTCTTTTAATAGCTGATTTTGGAGTATCTGCACAGATAACAGCTACAATTGCTAAAAGGAAATCGTTCATTGGCACCCCATACTGGTAACTGTGTTTTACTTGGCCGTTAATAGAATAGTAACATATATAATACTGTTGAAAAATTGTTATAAAAGCATGCTGTGTCACTTTGTGGGTAGACTAATCACTGTAGGCTGTGTCAGACTTTCTAGTGATCACATCTGTATTAGTTATGCTAAATAGTGAGTTAGCTCAATATCGGAGAAAATGCTCTAGCGTTCTGAAAAATTCAAAGGTTGTCTGTATGCTACCACCACTTGACTAGTGTATCTCCGTTCAGTCAAACTTTAAATTAAAACTGTCAACAATTTTGCCTCTTTTTATCTCTGATCTTAATTTTTTTTTTTCTTCCCTGATTTTCCTTTTTGGTGTTTGGGCTTCTTCCCCTCCACCCTAGATACATCTTTTCTGCACCTCTTCAGTTGATAATGAGTTTCATTTGCCTCCATGGATTCTTTTACCAATTGTGAAATGTGTCCTCTGAGCTATTTCCTGTTTGTTTTTTTTTAATTTAACTAAACTGATTGTATTCAAACATACATATCTTTTCTATCTGTACTGCATCTTTATTCTTCCTTCAGTACTAGCTTGCATAATTTATCTTTTCTGAACTTCGGCATTTTATTTTCTCCTCTTTGTACTGGAAGTTATTGTTCTCTTTCGCCTTGAAGTAAATGACACACATTCTTCACTGTAAAATATCACTTTTGTTGTACTTTTTTTAGAAAGATATTCAAAATTCTGTTGTCTGACAGCATAATAGGTACAGGCTAAAAATTTATATCATGAAAAAACCCCACATTTAAGTATTTACTCTTGAAATAGCCAAGCATAGCATTTTTAGCATTCTTCTGCAGTGTAAGTCAAGCCAAGGCATGGATTCACTTGCCTTTCAAGGTAACAAACACCCATCGGTCATGATGGTGTAATTGATTTGTCTCCCTTTCCTAAGATGTCCAGGTGACCTTAGTCCTGGCGTGTATCACTGTAACTTCCAAATTGTGCCAGGCTCCTCAGCTGACGCGTCAGAACCTTAAACAACAACTTTGAAAGCATTACATAGCTTAAATGCTGATGAAAAGCTCCAGTTTTTCTTTGCAAAGCTTCTCAAGGGTTTGAGAGGAGAAGCGCAGAAGCAAAATTGTTGGTGGAGAAGAAAAGTTACCTGGAAAGAGGTAGTGTGGAGGTTTTAGCGATCGTTAGAGGTGTCTGGGCAGGTAAGGGTATGGTACTTGGATGGGAGAGAAAGGAAGGGCAAGACTACTGTGCAGTGTGTTTCGTTGTAGTAACCCTGCTGTGTGCCCTTGTCCTCCTCCATGTCTTTCTGAAGTTAACCCGTGTTCCCCCTGTACCTTGGTCGTCTGTCTTACCGATACTGAGTTCTCCAGTTCCACTGCTACTTTTCAGGTGATCTGGACTAATAAAGTTCAAAGCTAAAAAACACGAACGTTTCCCATCTGATATGACTATGTGGGATAATCAAATCCATAATTCACTTTGGCCATTCAAAACATGGTGACACTTGGTGAATCACTTGCTTTAGGTATTCCTGTTTATGTGTCAGTTATGTTTGGTTAATTTTTGCCACCTGAGGATGTTAAACTACTTTAAGGGAAATGTGGTCTGCTGACATTACAGTGAGGCAGGCTTCACAAACCAGGAGTGCTCTGTGCAGAGGTGACAATGAGTCTTCAGGGCTCATGCTTTCAGGATACAAGAAAGCTGACATTTTGTTACTTTTTGTTTGTTAGAATTCTTCAAAGTCACTTGGTCGCTTTCTGGGGCAATGTGTGAATTTGGATATTATTTGGATTTTCCTGTAGTTGAGTAATTATACTTCAGGCTCTTTGGTTGCTGAGTGGTTGTTTTGTGTCTGCAAAAAAGTCTGAGATAGATTGGTTTCATCCACTTACTGCCAAGTAGCTTTTTGGGAAACTGCCTATTAGCTACTAGAAGATGATTGAGGAAATGTCATGTATACGTTATGTAACCTTTTACACACACGTGCACACACACACACGTGCACACACACACGTGCACACACACACACGTGTATATGTATATCCACATGTATAAATGTATATTCTGTGAGCGTATAGATTGAGAGCTTTAGGGAAAAGAGCACTAGACTGCTGCGTACAGAAGAATGTTTGATTTGTGGTAAGAAGTTTATCTGAAAATGTCTTTTACTCTCTAGGATGGCACCAGAAGTTGCCGCAGTAGAAAGAAAAGGTGGCTATAACCAACTCTGTGATCTGTGGGCGGTTGGAATAACTGCTATAGAGCTTGCAGAACTTCAGCCTCCCATGTTTGACCTACATCCGATGAGGTTCGTAAGGGGTTAAAGCTTGGTGTGTAAATGCAGCTTCGTAAATAGTCCATTGGGAGTGATGGCTATGTGTGCTTGTGGTGTTTGCAGGTGCTGCAGGGGTATGGGGTTGTAAGTGTTCTGAATGTACGTGATAGAAATTGTAACAACTTTTATTTTTGGTGCCTAAATGTATAATGTCGTCCTGGTAGCGTCTCTTAAACTGATGGAATTCTTTGTTCCGACTAAATAATGTGTTTAATAATTCATCTCAGATATGTATTGCAGTGTAAAACACAGAAATACTGTTGGATTTTTTTTTTTTCAGAGCACTTTTTCTAATGACAAAAAGCAACTTCCAGCCTCCTAAATTAAAGGACAAAATGAAATGGTAACTACTTTTCTGTTTCAGTAGACGATGATCATGTATTTTACTGGGCAATTTATTCTAATGTTTGCCACTTCATTTTACAGGTCCAATAGTTTTCATCATTTTGTGAAAATGGCGCTTACAAAAAATCCTAAAAAAAGACCTACAGCTGAAAAGTTACTACAGGTATAAATCTATGTATGGGATTTTTTTTGAGTTATAAAATTAAAATATGCTTAATATGAGTGGTTGGAATCTTAACATCTGTTTTTCCTTCTGTCTTTCAGCATCCTTTTGTTACCCAGCCATTAAATCGAAGTCTTGCAATTGAACTTTTGGATAAAATGAATAATCCTGATCATTCCACTTACCATGATTTTGATGATGATGATCCTGAGGTAGGAATGTGGAATGTCTTTAAGTCATAGGATCAGATTACATTTCCATTTGCCAACAAAACTAAATGATTTATTGAAGTACAGGATGTTTTGTGATCCGGGAATATTCTCAAGGGTTGCTTTTACTTTTGATTGTGCTGCTCTGCCACATGTTCAGGCACTTGCCAAGATTCATTATATTTGGGGGAGAGAAGTGCAAAGAGAAATAGATGTAAACACTTTGAAATTTTGTTTGTTGTTGTCATTCAACAATATTGCAACAGTAAATATGGACTACTTCTGCAGTCCTGAGTTCTGTCATGCGTTCTGCTTTGTTTCTTTGTGAAATTATGTTTGCATTCACCTGCAAAGAAAGCATTTCTAAAAATAATTTAATGCCTCTGTAGAACTTGTTCTTTTGTTCCTAATTTGCTTTCTTATGAGAAGAAGAGAATGATCTTGTAGTTCTTTTCGCCAAATGGTTTGCTGTGTGTTTCTTGTGGGTTGTATTTTCTGTCTTAGAATACTCTGAAACTTGATTTCAGTTATGGCAGAGTTTCTGATTTTCTGCTTTAGCAACTGGGAAAAACCAGCATGCTTAGATAATGAAACAGCATAGGACTGAAGTGTTTCGTAAAGAAGGGAGAACATGTTTTGTTACTGCATCCTGTCTTTGTCCTTAACTGTATGTTAGTGAAGACTTTCCAAATGTTTACAATTTCCTGAATAATGATCTCTTTTGGGGGAAAAAAGTTAATCCTTTTGACACAAATGCCATTGATTCATTAATTGCCTACTCTTGTAAATTTATTTCATGGATAGACTAGTCTAAAAAATGCCTTCAAAGGAAAATAAGCTTAAAAGAAGCAACTACTTTAAGGTACTGGTTTTCAGATTTTTAGAAGTTAAATGAGCTTTTACCATCTGGAACAGCAAAGACAAGTTGACATGCACCAAGTCTGTCTTTCTTAAAAGTTGAAAGAAATAACTGTGTAAAGAAGCCAGAGTGAAATAGATGTTTTTTTGTGTGTGTTGTAGAGTGCAATGTTTATGTCTTTCCTAAACGGCAGGGAAGGAGAGGAGGGCGTAAGGATTGAATAGTCAGTGCTTCTAAAAGCAGTTGCAAGTAGTGGAGCACACTTAAGTAAATTTTTCTGTTAAAAAAATATTTAGGGAAGTTCAGCACACAAGAAAACCCTTAATGTGGTTGACTTTCAGGACAGTGGTAAGAGAAAGGTATCTGATTCTTGATAGAGACAGCACTGAGGAACTCGGATCTTCTCCTTACCATAAGCTCTAGGGATCGGATGTCCTTTAGTTATCTGTCTGTTCAGTGATGATAGAGGGCTCTGAGGCCCATGAAAGCAATATTTCTGTAGAAACCAGAAAACCAAAACTTTCACAAGCTGATTTACAAAAGGTAGCTGTTTGCAGTGGGCTTCCTATGAGTGAAGAGCAGCTTGCCCTGCGAGTCTTCCCAGCTTTCCTGGAAATTGTATTGAAACCCTGATGTGCCATTCACCCGTGTCACCGGTATGTCTTTTCAGTAAGAATCTTGACCTTCATTTTGGGCCACTCAGGTGCAGCATGTCTTCTCTTCCTGTACAGAGTCTCTTCGGTCCACATTTTATTGATAGCTGCTTTTAGCTTTCAAAATAGCGTTCACTCTTTTATGTCGCTTATGACTTAGCATTAAGAAGGCTTTTCTGTTGTCTAGTGTGTTATCAGTTATCCTATAATGAAGTGCGGTATCGGAAAAACTGCCTTGTCTGGGGAGGCAATGAAGAGAAAACAGCCTCACAGTAGCCATCGGTGATAACGTGTATTTTCAACATTTGTAAAGGAGCTAGGCTGGCAGACAGTACGGAGAACAAGCGAGCTGCTTGTGTGTATTTTGAGATGTGTTTTATCAGATGTTCATTTGTTGTTTTTCTTATGTTGCTGAGGGTTTTCTGCTGCATTCATGGGCTTCTGTTCTAGGCATAACGATACTTCATCATTGTTCATCAATGGCATTGAGCTTCGACCACCGTTACCTGTGGTGCTAGATTATTTTTATTGGATAGACAACTTAGATGTCTCTTCTTATTTCTCCCCAGCCATGTTGACAGATAATTTTCCACTGAGGCATTTAATCCACCTGCAAAATTAGGTTGATAGCAACACTTGGAAAGACATTTTATTTTGTAATAAGCAAGCGTAGAATCCACCTCTGTGAATACAGCAGGCGGTAATGAGTTGTCCGATACATCTTGACCAAGGTCTGTATTTCAGATTAAGAATCCTGGCACAGACAAAGCAGTTGTTGGCGTTGTGGCCTTTCCTATAATAAACCAAAGGGAATAAGAAGTGTACATACTCCTTTTATAGGCAGTTGGACTTGCTCCAGTATCTGCCTGTTCACAGAGGTAGCTGGAGATGTTAATTCAAACTTGGGGATTGACCACTCTTATACTTGTGGCAGTCACCTGAATGCATCCATCAGAAATTGAAAGAAGCAACATAACATGGTACAAGCAATGCTGGTGAGAATCTTGAGCTTCAGACCTGCTCCCCAGTTTGTTTGGAATTTTCGTGGTTGGGAGGAGTAGTGGTTTTACTGTTCTGGGGGTTTTTTTTGTTGTTTAGTTTTTGTCTTGGTTTTGGTTTGTGGGGGTTTTTTTGGAGGCTAGAGAGCTTTTCCAGCTATCGGTGGTCTTTGAAGGCAAGTCTACTGCCTGCTGTGGTGACAGCTCTTTACCTGGCCTATGCTGGTTGTATGGGGATGCTGTCTTACTGCTTGGATAGTCTGCAGAGTTGCATGGGTGAGATAGAGATTAGGATGTGAATCTGCCACCTCTTCGAGGAGTGCTGTAATACCTCTTTAAATCATTCTGAACCCAGACAAAGGTGACCCAAATGTGTAAACACAAAGCTAAAAACATGAAAGCAGGTTATTTGGGTGTAATCAGAAATGTTTCCCCTTGATAGAGTTGTTATTCATTTGGGAACAGTATCTGTAATTGACACTTTGGGTATTTTTCTCTACCCCAGCTCATTGGAGGGCCTTATGTGGTTTCCCATTGAGTCAAAGACAGAATTTCCATTTGAGACTCTGCTTTCATTCCCTTCAAATCAAACCTTTGGAGATGTTGGCAGCTGTCTGTTCATATTTCTGTGACAGTGAGTCTCAGGACAGATGTGATATTAGCTGAAAAGGTTGCAAAGAGGAAAGTGCTCATGTTTTATCCGTAGCACATTGTGAGTTTCGGGGATAAGGTTGCTCTTGATCATGATTAAGATTATGCCCAAATGGCATTTGTGTTGGGAAGTTAACATACATTCCTTTGTCCTCTTGCACAGCTCGTATATCAGCTGTTTGTACTGGTTTTGTTGTCGGCGCAGGTCTTTCAAAGTGTCTTGACGACTTTGTCCTCATGACTGAGAGATTAGGATTTGAGTCCTCCCAGTAACTCCGTGGTCCTGGAGAAGGGAGGTGGGAGGGCAGGCTCTGACTTTTGTGCAGTACAAACAACTGTGGCAGGATGCAAGAAACTCCCACAATAGTGCCACAAAAGAAAAAATGCCCCCACTGCAGTCGGGGTCCTGCTCCTGGCCTTACAGATGTGCGCACACCATGTGCAAGTGGGTAACGCCTCTTAACAAAAGCAACCTTTTAGCTCTTAGAGTGTTTGAAAGTGTAGAGTCTTGCATCTAGGCAAGAACAACTCCAGGTACCAGT
>VZTO01027758.1:44856-82863 GCA_013400615.1 Syrrhaptes paradoxus
AAAAACTTCTTTCCAGTGAGGGTGACAGAGCACTGGAACAGGCTGCCCAGAGAGGTGGTGGAGTCTCCTTCTCTGGAGACATTCAAAGCCCGCCTGGATGTGTTCCTGTGTGATCTGATCTGGGTGTTCCTGCTCCGGCAGGGGGATTGGACTAGATGATCTTTCGAGGTCCCTTCCAATCCCTAACATTCTGTGATTCTGTGAAATACTGAAGTAGAAAATCAGATCAAACCTTGAAATACATCCTGAGCTATGGCAAACAGTTTTTAAAGCTCAAAGGAATGCACAGGAGACAAACCAGAACTGATGAAGGGGAGATTTGGCATAAATTAGAAGAAATAAAAAACTGCCTACAAGATACATGGGAGAAAATACATAGCCACAATGTGTAAGTCCCTTCAGTTTAAACAAAGAAGACCAAAGGAACATAAATGTGAGGTGAAACACTATGCACATATGTGTTGGATCTCATGATAAAGCAAGGAAGTAGTGTGTGATGAAAAGGGGAGAAGTGAAATAGTGCTTTCAGGTATCATTTAGGGGATGAACAGAGCTGCTGAACTGTTGGTGACTCTATGTGACTGTATAGCAGTTGGAGTTCTCTAACTCTGTCCTCACTTTGTAGTCAAAAGTTGCCAAGTGAAGGTTATAATTAGTATATAATAAAAGCAAAGCTAACGTAGCAGCACATCAAAGTTCTGACACTATTGTGTCAGATTGCTTTAATTTAAAATTTGGTTTGCTGCCACATATTCAACACAGAAACGGAGCAAAGGTGTGCTTTTCAGAGGTGACTTGGGCTAAGGTGGAGGATGAGCTTTTTTTCTGAAGAGTAAAATTTCATTGCAGAGGACATCCTGAGAGCACTCTTAAGATTTATGTTGCTGATTTTGGGGCGTGATTGTGTACAGCAGTCAGCTGGTCTTGTACTCTTGTTAGGAAACCTTAAGTTATAGGTTCTAAGAGAACCTGCAGTAGTGACTATAGAAAGAAGAGAGAAAATCCAACACGGGCAATGAAAAGAAAGGCAAGTCTTAAAGTTCATGACACTTAATCCTGTAGAGAAGTAGGTGGAAAACCAGGGAAAAGACAGAAGTGGAACGCAAATAAAAAGGACAGTTTGTAGAAATGATGGAATCAGTCTCGTCACACAGCACAAAGTACCAGGAATGCTCCCTTCTGTTCAGCTCTGGAAAACACAGGCTAACGTCTCATCTACTGCAAGAAACTAGCTGATGCCTTTTAGGAATCAGTTTAGGTTAGAAGCTGGGAAAATGATTGGGGTATGTAAATGAAGGTTGTACTGCCAGTAAGTCAGATTTAGTCTTACTGCTTATTTTGGAAACTACTAATACCCTTAAATTGAAAGATGCAAAAAAGGAAATGTTATCCGAGCAAAACCAAATGCTGGCCAGCATTGTCTTTATTTGCTCAAATCCAGTGTTTTAAAAAGTGATATCTTGAAGTTGAAGACACTCTACAGATAATATGTCTCCAAATAATTCTAACTTTAATGTGGGAAAATATACATGCAGTCTTTATTTTTAGCTTCCGCTTGATTTATTTTTCTTGTTTGATATTATGCTAAAGAAACCTGCTAAAAATTAGGTACACAATACTGGGTTTCAAGCTACTATATTTTGTTATTGAAGCATTTTATTCTTCTCTTCTAGCCTCTTGTGCCTCATAGAATTCATTCAACAAGTAGAAATGTGAGAGAAGAGAAGACACGTTCTGAAATAAACTGTAAGCATGTGTAATGTGACAACATGAAATAGTCTTGAAATAATGATTGCTATTCACTTATTTCAGCTGTTATTCTGGGTATCTGACTTATATAGAAACATTTTTAGTGATCTGTATGAAAATGAAAACTTACACTGTTTTACTTATAGGTTCTAGATGACTATGCAAAAGAAGTATGAGTGTAAAATATTTGAATATACCCTTTGTCAGCACTTCAAGAAATCTCACTATTGTTTCGTCTTAATTGAACAGGACACAACCTGAGCTCTTCTGAGAGCTGACTGGTATAGCTTTGTATGCTGCTCCATATCCAGCAAGGATATCCGGAGTGATGCCAGATTCTGCTGGGTAGCAGAGTGGCAGAGGAAGATTTTTGTTCCTTAATTTAGTATCTTGTAGTTTTTGCTTTTGAATTGATACAGTCGTGTAGCAATCAGGAAAGGAGGAGGCTGATCACTGGTCATTAAAACCAGATTCCATCCCCCAAGTTGTAGTCATTCTTCTGGTTGAATTAAATCAGAGCAATGCTTTGAGCTTTAGCTGTCTTTTCTTAAGCTAAAATTGAGGGGAGGAGTGTTAAAGAGAATCTGCCAAAGAGCTGTCCTGGAAGATGTGATAGCTCTCTCCAAACTTCATTCAAGGTTCTTTAACGCTAGTGAATCTCCCAGACGAACAGATCAAGAGTGAATTCACACACTTGGATATGGTTTTTCTGTACGTTACAGCTATATTACTCCTCTAAAGAGGGCACTTCACTGCCCTATTTGCTGAATGGTTTTCCTGATCCTTCTAATGAGTGGGCGGGGCAAATGGGGATTGTGCTGCCTCTGTGATAGAAAAGTACTTTCTGGGCCCAGTAGTTTCTAGCAGGCACAAGTTCTGTGTGTGCAGTGCAGAAGTTGCCATCAGTGGGGACATGATACACTCATTAAACTGGATTTTTCTTTTTTTTTGTTGGCTTTTGGAGCTTAATTTTGGGTAATTACAGTCCAACTTAAATTCTTGTTTTCCTTTTCTCCTCTTCAGTTGGTCAAGTCAAATTTGATCCACCCTTGAGGAAAGAGACAGAGCCACATCATGAATTTGTGAGTAACAAGCAGCACGAGCTATGCTCTACACATTATTACTTGCAAATATCTGTGGAGGAGGGAAAATCCAAGATGTGTAGCCTACTTTCTCAGCAGTACTAAACTTGGTAGCAATTTTTCTGACAAGTTGTAACATATTGGTCCTAAATCTTTGGGTGCCATTACACTATATGCAGCAAGGCCCCTTATTTGTGGGCTTTGCCAGGTGTGATGTATGTGCTAAGCAACAGCTTTTTGTCTTTGTGGGCTTCCTCTATCCTTCCGTACCTCATTGCCAGGTATATTGCTCCCTTTATTTATATTTTTTTATTTGTAGAATTACTGTATGTACTCAGATGTTTCTCTCCCTTGTGCTTGTATTGACAATGATAATGGGAATAATAAAACTGAGAGCCTGGGAAAGAGGTATGATGCATTTTTGAAGATTGGATTTTTATAGGATTGTTTTACCATGCAAACAATTTTTCTGTGGCCCTGAACCACACCTGAGCCATGCTGGGTCTGGCAGTTGATGTATTCCATAAGGGTGTATTGCCAATGTTTTCTTCCTATGTTTTCTTTTCTTTCATCAGTACAAGGGGTATGAGAACTCAGGCAGCGAGGGGGAAGGTGTCTGTTGTCACACACACAATTGCGGTAGCTTCCTCTCTTCTGTGGAGGTTGTTGCTTTCTACATTTGAGCACTTGGGCAATTTCTTCACATTCCTAGATGAAAAAAGCACTCCTTTGCTGCCTTGTAGCAGACTCCTGTGTTCTCTTTGTTTTTCTAAGGCAGGTGTTAAGGTGAAAAAGTTGGCTTAGTACGTAGGTGGGAGGAAGATTGGCTTTGCTCTGAGTTGGTTTTGGGAAGGGTGTGTATCTAGGAATGTACTTCCTCTTCTGTAGTCTACAAACCACCTGTGAGTAGGATTTCTGATGCAGATTTCCTTGTATTGCTCTGTAGTTGTAATAAAATCAGTGCCTTGGCCTTGAGTCAGCTGGCTCTGGGTGTATGAGGTTGTATAAAATCTGGCTCTTCCTCAGCAACTGGCTGAACAGGTAGTCGGCAGTTTCTGGTGCCTGTTCAAGACAGAGGAGAATAGTTTACAAATCACACCTGGGACGTGGGCAATTATTTCAGATCTGTTATTTAGACCTTGATATAACTGTGTAACATCATCATTGAGGAGCCCTGGCTATACGAGTGTTTATTAAGTATGATAATGAAGTCAATGTTTTTACCGGAAACTCATCAGTTAACTCAAAATGATTTTTGAACTGATTCCAAGTTGTCCTCTCTTTGCTTCCTTGTTGCATTGTGTGGATTGTTAAAAAAAATACAGTGGGATGCATCATATAGTTCAAATTATAATAATTTTTCCCCTTCAGAGTTTTATTTCTTTATATGCACACAGAATCATAATTGCAAAAATATGTTAATGAAGAAGATGAAGTTTAAAAAATACTTTTCCCATTTCTTTCTTGTTTTATCAGTCACTGATTATACAAACCAGTTATTGGACAACTTAATGGGGCAGAGAGGTGTTTTCATTGCACCTTAGGAACCTGAGTTGCTTAACTGGGGAGAGAGATTTTCTACAGCAATTAAAGCACAACTTGGGAGAGCATTTATTCGGCAGGTGTTGTCAGAAGGAAGTAATGGAGCCTTTTCTTATCTTCTGCATTAGCAATCAGGACCTTTACACTTTGGAATCTCAGAAGCTCTTGTTGCTCCAAGAACGCACTTGAGTTTAATTCTGCGGATAAGGAAATCTTAGTATTGTCTGTTCCTGTCAGAGTTTGCATATTTGAAATCTGTCCAAAGAACTTGCCTGATGTGTATAAGGAAGACCTATTGCTACTTGTTCGGATCTTTCTGAAGAGGGAGGTTAACTGCTCCACTTCTCATATCAGAATGAAGCATGCAGCCCTGATCTCTCCTTTCCAGATAAAACAGAACTGTAATTTTGAAAATGATGGGTCTAGAGACTAAAGAAAAACCATATTCTGTCATTAGATATAGAACCAATGGATAATTTCAATTGGCATGTCAAATGGAAATGAGATCTGTTCAAAGAATGGGTACTCTAGCAAAGAACCTTAGCACAAAGCAGGCTGAGGGAGACAATCTACAGCTTCTGGGAGAAAGTCTTTTCAATGGAAATGGCAGCAAGAGATGCCTGTCTCTTCCTCCAACAGTAACAGTGCAGATCGCTTTTCATTACGGCAGTTCTTCTGACCCTTTTGCTTCTGTCTCACTAAAGTGTGCCTAAACTGAATGCTTATTGACTTAATCGTATGAGTGCCCAGGCCAAAGGACTGGACGGCTGCAGCACGAGGAGTTATTGTTGGTGGGGCACTGAGAGGTTAAATTGGTACATACTTGCCTCTTACTGAGTCAGTTTACTCATTAAGTTTAATCACAGCTCAGGTAATGAACAAGAATTCATTATTTTGGTGTGATTTGGTAGTGTTTGGTAATGTGATCATACCCTTAGCTGTATTTTACCCCCATCCCCAGAACTACTTTAATGTGATTTGGGTTTCAACTGACAACTTCTTTTTAGCAAGAAAATTTCCCAATTTGTATACCTGGCTTTAAGTTGCAATGGAAATAACTTGAGTTTCTTGATCTCTATTTAATGAACAGCCTGACAGTAGCGATTTTTTGGACGATTCAGAGGACATATACTACACTGCAAGATCTAAACTGGTATTTTTAATCTTATGCCTTTCTTTGTCAGTGTTAGCTTTGTCTTGGTTTTCCTTTTTCAAAGCTCGTGTTTTGTCCTGTTGTTATACTGGTGTTTCCATCTGTGTCAAAGCCATTCAATATAAGGATTAGTCTATATGTGTATTTCTATAATGTAGTAACATATTTGTTTTTAGTTAAATCACTTTTGTAGGAGGGGCTCATATTATGCACTCATTCTGATTTCTCTATTTAACACTTTGCAATGCACAACTTGTTTTTGGAGGGAGATTAAAAATAGAAGAGACATTCTCATCTTATTTTTGTCTGGTAGTTCCTTTAAATAGTCTCACTGAAAGACTACAATTTTATAGAAATGTCTCTGAATCCTCCAGACATAGTTATGTTACAGAATGAGTAAACACTTAATACAAATAGCAAGAAGTGGGGTCATAAGTATTTTCAGTGGCATTTGGCATTGTTTATAGTCTGATACATTTTCCAGATTTTCTCTTACTGCACAGCTAAAAAATTTGGTTTTTAGCATTGCAATATAGAAATTACTCTAGAAAGTGAGTTTTCTTACTTCTCTGCTCTTTAGGCACTATGTGGTTAGAAAAGTAATGCTTTTAAATCTTGGCCATCTTCATATGATGTTGAAAAAATGAGGAAACGTTCTGTGCTAGATGAAGAGCGTTATTCTGCTAACTTTCTTTGATTTGGGAGATGTTTAATAGAAGTGCACTGAGGGGAAAATGGAAAACTGGGGTCTTTGGGAATGTCTTGTTTTGGTTTTTATGTGGTATTTTTTAATTTGGATTTTGTTTGTTTGTTGTGGCATCAGTTGTCTTGGTGTGACTTAAATCTGCTAATACCATTGTTACCGAGAGCTTAGACTGTCTTCTCCATTCTTGAAAGGAACTTCCTGTATTCCTTGATTATAAAAAAGTTTCACAAATTGTTTAGAGAATAGTAGCTTAGATTTCTCTGTGTGCAGTCAGAACACCTCCATCCTGTGCAGTTGCTCTGGTTTTGGGAGTGTGGTTTTGGTTTTTCTGTTTGGCTTGGTTTTGGTTTCATCTTTTCAGTTTAACACCTTTTAAAATCTGTCTTTTTTAGGTTACTTTCAGTGTTTTTGCATATTTTGCTAACTTAGTATCTGTGGGTCTAAGAGATGGATGAGAACGTGTCTCCTAACTGGACTTCCTTTCTCATCCTTTTGACCCATGCTGTTCACTACACTCTTCAAAAGAGATCAAAAGATTATACTTTTTCACAGGCATGTCACCTGCTACTGTCAGCCTCTTTCTAGTGCTAGTCTACTGGTTTTATAAAATACCTTATGAACAACAACTCTTTTGCAGAGCTGTGTGTCTTTAAGGTGCTACAAAGAAAATTATCAGGAAATTGCAAATGGCGAACAGACAAGGACAAGACAGTACTTCTCTTTGATCTTCTACAAATATACCCCTTTGATTCGTAGCTAAATAAATAATGTAATATTTTTGTCTAGGTACAAGGTTCTTCTCTTTTTCAGGATAGATATTTTTTAGTTTTTCTGCAAATAGACAATTTTGTCAGGAACTTAACTTGGGTACCTTCCATCGTTTGAGATTTTCTTGTATATGCTCCTTGCTGTCATTTCAAGTTCCTCATGTTCCTGTTCTGGTCATTGCACTGTGTTTTGGCAGCTGTTTTCTGACAGTCTTCTTCGCCTCAGGAGCAGCAGAGGTATGCTGGACTCTAAAAGAAGAAAAAAGGAAAAAAAAAACCTAACAAAAGCAAAACCAAATTACCTTACGTGCACATTAGACTTTGCATAGGGTAGCCCTGGAACAAATGCTTCTTCCATATTTTTCGCTGTCTTTCAGTGTACTTTAAAAGCGGTTGTTTGGTTACAGATTCAAATAAGTGGGAGAACTGAGCATTGTGTCTGCAGTGAGCTCAGTAAATGGTTTAAATCAAAGTAGTCCACTCTGAAAGTACGCACACCTTTGTTCTAGAACAATTTTTCAGTTTTTTGCTATTGATCCTGGGGAAAGCCCCTGTAAATCCAGTGGCTAACCAATCCTGTGACTGTTCGTTTCGTATTGTGGCAGCCGCCACAATGACAGTCTCAGGAATTGACGAGTTGTCATAGGAGGACCAAATTTCTGTCAGTTGAAATGTTTTTTGCTATAGTTAAGCATATGTTCAGAAGTAGTCTCAAGTATGTGACAGTCCTGAGGAAAAATGTGCAATTTTTTCAGGTTGTTTTTTCCACCAGATCAGTTCCCCGTTTGGCTTCCCTGTGTGGCATTGCAAATGGCTGTGTCAGCGTGGTGAAGGGAGATGTACGCGGTAGGTGGAAGCTGGGAGTAAGAGTTGCTAAACCCAGCTTCTGCAAAGCGGTGTGTGTAACTGCATCCCCCTCTCTGAGGTGATGTGTTGTACTTAGGAGTGGTGGGGTCTGTCAGACTAAATCTGTACGAGAATTTAGCTTCTGGTCCCAGAAGTGCCATTTCTGAGAAGCAGAGCTTACTGTTGTGATTCAAAACAAAAGGTCATGTTGAGCAAATAAAAATATTTTCATCCAGGTTGTCCTGATCTGCAATGAAATATTGTGTCAAAGAATCTTCCCTTTCATAGCGAGCTGAAAAATAATTCCAGTTCATACATGGTAGACTGAGTGCGTACCTTGTTAAGTTACAAATACCATCTGAGAATCTCTTTGTGTTGAATACTACAAGCTAAGTTAAAGAAAGTCCAGTCTAGAAACATTTATTTTTTCCCACAACACAAAGAAAAAAAAAAGTCACGAGTTATAGTGTTACAAATCAGTTAATATGACGCAGACTGAGACCAGGTGGAAAGCATCCAAGGTGCTGAGGTAGCTGGCCAACATTGTTATTATGAGACCACTCTCCACACTTAACAAAAAAAAAATAAACCCACAGTGGGCTGCTAGTCAGAGGAACCTCAGCAAGCTGGAGGAGTAGACAACAAAACCCCACAGGGTTTAACACAGCACAGCCAACTGAAAAGTCCTCTAGCTATGGTAGACCAACCACGTACACAAGAAGAGACTGAGGATGAAGCCAAGCTGGCTGAGGGTAGGAAGGGCAACTCTGTAGAAAAGGCTTTAGAGGTCCCAGCAGACAAGGAGGGGACTACACATCAGCAGCACACACTTGTGGTATCATAAGTGGCTGTTGTGGTTTTAAACCTGGCTTGCAGTGAAACACCACCCATCTGTTCACTCACCCTCCCCCCTCCAAGGATGGGGGAGAGAATTAAAGGGGTGAAGGGAAAAGAGACTCATGGGTTGAGATAAGAACAATTTAATAACTCGACTAGAATAACATTGAAAATAATAATGATAATAGTAATATATACAAACATACAAATGAGTGATGCACAGTGAAATTGCTAGCTACATACATGAAGACCAAGGCTCAGCGTGTTCCTGGCTAACGATCCCAGAGCAGAGTCCCGAAACCATAACCCTGGAAAAGAGATAAGAGCCTGAGCATCCAAGAGACCAAGAGCCAACTGAGAGAGAGAGAATGACCCCAAGAAAGAGAACTTCTGGACTGATCCTCATCTATATGCTGGGCATGACATGCATGGTATGGAATAGGCCATTGGCCAATTTGGGTCTCAATCCTAAACCTAAGGTCGAATCCTGGGCTGGTAATTGGGGCTGTGCTTCCTCCTAGATTCTCCGGCGCCTGCAAACACTGGCAAAGCAGAGAAGCTGAAAAGTCCTTGACTGTCCTGGAAAGAACTGTAAACTATCAGCCTGTTGTCAGCAGCCTTCTCAGCACAAATCCAAAACATAACCTCTTATTATCTGCTATGAAGAAAAATTAACTCTGCCCCAGCTGAAACCACGACAGTGGCCAACCACAGTGAAGCCGAAGGGGGTTACTCCCTCTGGCACTTGGAAGGCCACATCTGCATGTGGTGTCCACTCTGGGCTTCGCAGGACAAAGACATTGGCAGATTGGAGGGAAGCCAGCAGGAGGCCACTAAGATTTTTCAAGTGATGGAGCAAATGGCACAGTAGGAAAGGCTGAAAGAACAGAGGTTTTGTAGCCTGGAGAAAGTAACTGCTGTCTTCAGCTATCCTGCAGGGCGTTACAGAGAAGACAGAGCTAGACTCCTCTCAGCTGCGCAGTGGAAGGACAAGAGGCAACAGGCACAAGTGTCAGCAATGTGGACTTTGGCCTTATGGCTCCTGCTCCTTCCCGTGGGGGCTGTGCAGCCCTGGGACAGCACCTAGAGATGCTTGGTTGTCTCCAGCCTGAGATGGATTCAAGCTTTAGCTGGAGAAGCCCAAAGTAATCTCTGGATGTAGCTTGGAAGCTGCCTCTGTTTTAAGCAGGAGCAGGCTAGAGATCTCCAGAGGTTCCTTTCCACCTCATCTTTTTTGGGACAGTGTTGAATTCTGCCATTTTAGAAATTGACAGAGGAGTTGAACAGAACTTGGATTTAATATCTTGGGTTCCAACCTACAATTGTTTTCAATTGTTAGGAATGTGACATTCATTTTAGACTTCCTTAGCAAAGAATTGAGTAAGAGGTTTGCAGTTAGCATGCAGTCTGCACTGTTGTATTTGCCAGATGCATTTGTACATTTGGTCCTATTTGAATAATTTGGTCAAGGTTGGTTTTTTTGTTTTGCCTTATAAATATATTCTGGGTTTAATAATTTGTGATAGCTTTTGGTAACACTTAATTTTAGGAGTGCAATGTTTCAACATAGCTATTCTGTGTTAGTTAATTATTTGTGGCAGAAAAGTTAAAATATTGGTAGGAAAAGATGGATTTAAAGAAGTCAACACAGATAACAGAGAACTTTGCCCAGAAGCCTTTTTCTTTGGTTTAAGTCACTTTTCTCCTCACTACATGCACATGGATGTGCTTTTCCTTTGTTACAAGCCATGAAGACTCCTATCCTACTTGGTAACCCAAAGCTTTTAGAGTTACGTTGGCTATCGATGCTGAATTTCAGAGTCTTCATATATTGTTCAGCTTAGGTAATGAAATGATGTGTGATCCGTATGATCAGAAGAAGAGAAGTAAAAAGGGGGGGAAAAGGGCTGAAGGGTTTGAGATGTGGTTTTTTTAATTTATTTTCCTTCCATGTATGTTTTGGGTATTTTTTCTGCCTTGGCAAATGTAATTGAGGAGATGTTCAATTCTGTTGCTAGGAGGCAGTAATCCAAAGGTGACTTTTATTCTTTGAAATTCAGTTAATTCCCCAGAACTCTGTGGATTTAAAGTCTTAATTTTGC
This sequence comes from Syrrhaptes paradoxus, assembly GCA_013400615.1. NCBI lineage: Eukaryota > Metazoa > Chordata > Aves > Pterocliformes > Pteroclidae > Syrrhaptes > Syrrhaptes paradoxus. The sequence continues at coordinate 55,641 of VZTO01027758.1, forward strand.
CACTCCCAATGGTCTTGCTTCCCACTAGCTTTCAGGAACAGCAAATGTAGGAAGTAACTGGGAATTGCAGGTTCACCGTATGTATTCTCTTCTGGTTTTTGAAGGGCTGCACACCTAAAAATAGATTTCCAGTACAGCTCAGCCCTACAGAACAAATTAGGAACATTAAGACTTGTCAAATTACAGTAACAATTCATCACGAAATTCTGCAGAAAGTAAAAAGCAGTTTTTGAAGTTTAAACTGAAGAAGGGGTTGTAGATTTGATCATTCCTGGGGAACTGGCTTAATAGCATGGCCTTACCACCCAATTTGTGTTTGCTTTGAGGAAATCTTTATGCTTTTTTATAGTCATTGATTACTTCGCACGTGTGATTTATCTGAACGTGTGATTTGCCTTTCTACGTGACTTTTTTTTCATTTATTATTACCCATAATAACTGTGTCTTGTACCCAGTTGTGTTGGTTCAGGGATAGGTGATGGGTAACCTGAGGCTGAGTGCAGAATAATCTGAGGTTGCATCTGTGATTTAACACAAACGTGATTGACCTCTTCTCGTTCTTACTGGCTGTAGGTCTCAAGATTGTCTTGGAAAATATCTGTCTAGTCACTTAGTTTTATTCTGTGTGAATGTTGTCTGGTCTAAAAAGAATTTTCATTAAGTATTGGCATTGTATGAATGTACATGAATACTTTAACATAAAGTTGTTGGGTTGCTTTAGGAGTGCAGGAGGGGGAACAGCTTTTATTAAGCCAGTTGTTGCACCATTTAGTAACTAATCTTCTTCCCAGTGGGAATACATAAATGATAAGATTTTTGTTCTGTTGAAAAATACCTTTATGTTTGACTTTAAAAAAAAAAAAAAAACCCAAAAAAAAAAACCCCAAACCTAGATGCACTGGTTGTTCTGATAAAGTAAAAGGAGGCTTTGCAGGACATATGGAGTATTTACACCTTGGTATCAAATATGTAGCTAGAAGGTTTATCAAATTGTAACTTTTTGTATACTCTGTTCCAAATATAGGCAGAAACAAGGTGTTGCACTTTTTAAAAGCTCTCTAGCTCAATATTTATCTGTGGAGTGCACAAGAAGGCATTTCCCTAGCAGTGAGTTACTTCACATTTGGAGTGAAAACCAGCAAGATCTAAAGGGCTTAGAAGAACACTAGCAAGCTAGTTAAGGCAAAAAAAGATACATTTACAATTAGAATCATAGTCAAATAAATGCTAATAGGCAGCAAAATAGTAAACCGAATCAAAGCAAAGCTTTTGTCCTTTTGAAGTGTTTAAACATAAGTAATTCTGACAAATGTAATTTTTCATAAAGAAAATTCCAGTAAAGCTTAAAAAGTCTGGTGACAGGGGAAATCTCCTTATGTTTTAAGGGGGGAATGCTTGTTTTCTCTTACTAATCTTCCTGTCATTGCTGTACAGTGTTATAGCCATGCATTGCAGGGTGTGTAAGTTAAAATGCACAGATGTTTTGGCTCTGCCCAGCAGAAGATCTTCGTTTCCCACTTTTGATTAATGTGATTTTTCGGTATGCTTGTCACTTCATGGTGAAGATCTCAGATCTGGGGTTGTTTTTCTCAACAGCCTCCCAGTCTTCGTTCTGGCATCCTCTTACGTAGACTCAACCAACCTGTTTTACCTCCTTGTTTGTGAGTCTGGTGGCACCTTAGGTTTCTAGTCTTACTATTTTCTGCTCTGGAGCCTGAATCCTCAAAATAACTGGGCTTAGATGGGGAAGTTTCTGAGATTGCATAGAAGTAATATAAGTACTCATAGTAAAGAAAGTTAAATGTCTTTCTTTGTGGTGGATGGGAGTACATCAACTGGTAGTGAGGACCAGCAGAAAGGAATTGTCTGGATAAGGTGGCAGATGTTGGGAGTGATGAAGAGATGGAATTTCGGAGGACCTGGAACAGCCTTTCTTGAGGGAAGGAGACTTGCTCAGCTTGCTTAGAGCAAGGGGCAGGAGGAGTCAAGACTGGGGCACAGGAGGAGGATGAAACTGTGAAGAAGGAAGATAAGGGTAGCAGAAAGGATCAAAGATACCTATGACTGAGGCCTGACCCCTTTCACCTGCTACCATGCAGAGCCCAGGACACGTACCTGGAGAGGAGGGAGCCTTCCTCCCTGCCAGCATGGCCACTTGTGAGCCCTCCTTTCCTGTCACCTAACTTTCTAGCTCCACTGACAGATGGCTGGGGGAAAATCCTGTGGCCCTTGTGAGACAGATCCATAGAAGTAGATGGGCTTTGGGGGTTTCTTAATTTAATTCTAGAAAAAAAGCCGTGTAATAAAGTTGGTACAAAGATTGAAAAGCCAGTCTCTCCATGGTTCAGGAAAAAACGACATTGGCTTTGCCTTTGCAACTTCTGTTCAATCATCTGATCTATGCATTCTTTTACATCAAATAATTATTGGACATTTTCCACAGTAGCTCACTTGTCTTGGGAAAATTTGGGAAGTCACTGAAACAATCAATGGCTACCGGCAGCTGTGGTAGAAGCACCCATGCAGAAACTACTACTCAGCTTTACAGACCAGAATTGAGGGTTCAGGAAACAACCTGTAACTCCTTGCCAAGCAGAAAACAAAGTGGTTGCCCTTCAGTCTCGAAATGAAAGCTGCAGCGGCTGCTGCTTCGTCAGCTTGGAGCACTGGCAAATCCAGTGTGAGACTTTTCCTCTGAATTGTAAAAATGCCCTTTTGAGAGATCAGCCCCATGAGGTGTTGTTGTTTAAGTTTGTTGTTATTGTAGGTTGGGTATGTGGGCATCTTCGTGAAGGATGGCATGCTTTTGATACAGGCTGTGGCTGAAGGAGGTCGTTCAGCAGAAGATGTTGGGAGACCTTTAAAATGTTTCCGTGAAGGGAGCACTCCATTTGTCACTAACTTAGGTGATCAATACCTCTTTTCTCCTGGTGAATACACTCAAGTATTTCGGGAGCAAATGCTCAGGTCTTTCCTGTTGTGATCCACCTGAGGAAAAAAATAACCTGGAATTGTAGCAGTATCCTCCTGGCAGACGCAGATTTGATGGTCCTTCAATATGGTCCCTGTGTTCCCGATAGTGCATTAAATTTGTATGAATAATAGTGTTGCAGGCCTGCTACCCCACTTCTTTTTCTAAGTAGCCTATGCTCCATGATTGCTTGAGTGCTTGAATTTGTTGTTCATATTTTTTTTTTCTTTTTGGTCCAAATGGCAATTTAAAAGCATACATGAGAATGTATATAGTTATACTTAAAATATGTGTATTTAGCTATATTTGTTAGAGCTGTAACCAGAGCTAGAAAAACTCTTTTACTCTCTGCTTATTTCAGTAACATCCACATGTGCTAAAGACATTTCAGGCTCCCTGCCAGAGCTACTCTCCATCTGAAATGAATGCTATAATGTGCCAGTGAGAGGTGGCTGGGTTCTCTGCAGGGTCTGATAGATGACAAAGTCTTTGGGGTTTTTTTTTGTTGTTGTTGCTTTGTGGGTTTTTTTTTCTAAATTGGTTTTTTGTTGTAGTTTTGTTTCCTTTTCAGCAGCTTACTTTATCAGAGCAAAGTATCTGTGTGTCCAAGGAGGGAGCTAAGGTCAGACTTTTAAAAGGAATTAGAGATTCAGCAAAATAGGAGAGATTTTTTTTTTTTTTGGGGGGGGGGTACAGTGGGCCTGAAAGTGGTGTTAAGGGCCAGGAAGGTCAGAGGAATGAGCTCGTTTGGTAGCTCAGGTATGGTAGAGGGGCAGCATGACACAGGCTTTGTATTTGATGCTCACCTGTTCGTCTTAAAGATTTGTTCTCTTGTATTTGTAGGATTTACAGCTAGAATATGGTCATGGTCCTCAGTGTGGCTACTTCTTGGGTGCAAATAAGTGAGTAAGCAACGACATTTTCTGTCTTTAATACATTCAGGACTTCTAATATAAAAGTTACAAATGTGTGTTAAACGCATTAGCTGAAATGGATGTAGTAAAATATGTCAAGCTTGTTTACATCAGTTACAATTCCAAAATCACTATTTATTTCTAAAGTAATAGTAATTCCAATGATATAGAATGACAGCACTTTTTCGTTATTTGAGGTTGTATTGACCATATTGTCTCTGTGGTGCTGTAAGATTCCTTTTAAGAACTTTTATCTTGGTCTGCTCATCAACAAAATGTTCTGCAAGATAAGTCCCACAGAGCACAACTTTACCCCTTCGGTGCTGCTCTTTGACATTGCTTTGTGCCCTTCTTCACGTTGGAGGACTCTAGGAACATTCAATTCTAGATGCTTTAAAAAATAAAACTTGCCTGTCTCAGCAACGTCCTTTTAACTTCGTGTTAATACATTTAATAGTTTTGTTGTATTATATTAAATAGTTTTCCATGTAATTCCTCTTTTCCACCCAATTTCTTAATTTACATTTATGCGTGTCAGAATTAGGATACCTAGCTTTGCTAAATTAAATCATATTAAAAATGCAGAAAATCTAGGCATAGAACATAATATTTTTTGCAATCTTTTGGTTGAGGAAAATAGGAATGCTGATATCTTCCAAAATCTTGTTGTTTCTCATCCCTGTGTTTTGCCTGCTATTCCTCCCTGTCTGTGTTTCCAGATAAAGACACAAAAAGGAAGAAGTTCAGAATGTTACAAAAATTACCTAGGGAAAAATGAATTAATTTTAATAGTAGTTCAATCCTCTTGTCAGTTTAATTTTTTTTTTAATGATTATGATTTTCTTGGATAGTGTGGATGTTTTAAATTGGATCGAGCTCAGTCAGTCAGTGTTTCACAGTACAAGGACCACGGACCACTGCACTTAACAACAATACATTAATAAACTCATAGGGAAGTGTGTCATGTAAAAAAAAAAATGCAATTATATTCATTTATGTGTAGATGTTCAATGTTATGTTCTGAAAGCCAGCTGAAATAACCTGCTTTGGATTGTTTACTGGTAGAATCACAGGAGCCTTTGCTCTGGCTTTTGATAAGTAAGTTTGTGCGCCACAATTAAACTGTGTTCTTATTTTATTTAATGCTGAAGGAGTCTCTTAAAATCGGTTGAGGAAGAACTGCATCAGCGGTAATTCTATTTTTTTTTTCATCTTGTGTATTTCAAAGTAATTTGTGCATTGATTTCTTATGTCTGTCACAACTAGTTCTTGTTTGTCCCCGTACTTGCTGAGAGTACAGCTCCAGGTTCCAGTAGAAGTTGGGTACTGAGCTGTTGGAGAGTAGTGTAGGGGAGAGGGACCTGGGGGTCCTGGTGGACAGCAGGATGACCATGAGCCAGCACTGTGCCCTCGTGGCCAAGAAGGCCAATGGCATCCTGGGGTGTATCAGAAGGGGGGTGGTCAGTAGGTCAAGAGAGGTTCTCCTCCCCCTCTACTCTGCCCTGGTGAGACCGCATCTGGNGAGAAAAAACTTCTTCATGGTGAGGGTGACAGAGCACTGGAACAGGCTGCCCAGAGAGGTGGTGGAGTCTCCTTCTCTGGAGACATTCAAAATCCGCCTGGATGCGTTCCTGTGTGATCTGATCTGGGTGTTCCTGCTCCGGCAGGATGATTGGACTAGATGATCTTTCGAGGTCCCTTCCAATCCCTAACATTCTGTGATTCTGAGAGGATATGGGAGAGACTTACTTGTATGGATTGCAGCTGTGCTTTAAAGAATAATAATAATAATGATAAAAAGCTAGAAGACAATAAAATTCTGAAAAAGAGGCAGTAGCCCTTGAGCTCAGAATTTTTCACAGTAGCCACGGTAATTTTAATACAACTCACTCAGCCATAGTATCTTGTTCATTTTTTTAGGGGACATGTGGCACATTTAGAAGATGATGATGATGCAGACGATGATGCTAAACAGTAAGTTCTTTCTTGTAAAAATAATTAAATAGATATGAAAGCTTATCCTTGAATAGATAAAAAATTAAAAAAAGGTGAATCATGTTCTGCCCATCATAGCTCAGGATTCTTCTTCGATAGCATTTTTAAAGATAGGCATTTAGTGTTGTTTCTAGATAACATCACCAGAAGTTTTCTTATTCTGCTGATAAACTTGTGATAAATTAAGGGGAAAAAATCTTGTTCCTCACTTGATACAGTTGTCTTTTTATCTTCTACTGAACAAAAATCTTGGCATTGTCACGTTGAGCTAGTCATTTGTCTGACCCTGGTCCTGGTGTCTTCTTGAGAACTGATGACTGTATATTAAAATAAAGCTCATTATAAATGCAGAAAGTATGTATGATTGAGTCTGTTCGGTCCACATTCTCGGCTAGGAGGATGCTTGTATGGGTGCTTGATTTTGGGATAGTGCTGGCTCCCTTACCACACAGAGAGCAAGGTTATACGACAATATAAATCAGCATGTGTTAAATTCATTATACTCGTATTAAGTTCCACTGCTATAAGTGTTCTTATGCTCTTTTTGGTTTACAGATGAGAGCTGAAACAATTCAAAATGTACAGCCAGTATGTGGAAATTTACATTCCTAAATAAAGATGCCATTGACACAGAATTCTTGTTTACTTTCTGTTAATGGATAATTTTGAAAGCTGTTGCTTCATACCAGAAACCTGTAAAACGTGGTGTTATCTACTGCTGGCATCTGTCTCTTACAGAGAACCAAATACCTCTCTGATTTTTTTTTTCTGGAGTTATTTTACTGCTGTTCTTTTATAGCAAAGGCAGTGGTTTATATCACTGTTGTGAGCATAAGGGACAGCCCTCATCAAAAGGGTAAAGCTACTGGTAGTGTCTGATGTCAGCTAGTCCATTAAACTTGCATTGTTTAATGATCAACTTTTCAAAACACAAGTATGGTTGCTCTTTGATGCAAGTGATATTTACAGAAGAAAAATCATTTTTAGTAAATTTTTAGCAGGCTTTATTCCTTTGCTAATTCCTTAAGAAATTCTTCATATTTTATTATTAAGCAGTTGTTTCAAGGCGTGATTGATTATACAGTTTATTAATAATATTAAACTCATGTGTCTCGTCTTTGAGAGGAAGAGGTTGATAATGCTACTTATTGATTTGTTCCTTTGCATTTGTACCAAGCTGAAAACCTGCTTTGCTCATAGCTGGATAGACCTTGGTAATGATTGATAACTCTGTAGGATGTAGGAGTTCTCTGGAGCTCCATAGTGCGAGCTCCACTCTGATGGCCTTCAGTGAAGATGCTCTGGATACCTGTGCTGCTGCAAACCACCTCAGCTCGATTCCTCCATCCGTAGAAATCTCTGGATATTTGCTGTGTACAGCTCTGCATCTCTGTTCATTTTTGTTTAATGTTTCTTTCTGCCCCGTGCCTGCCCCCACTCCCCCCACCCCCCGCTTCTTGCTGTGTTTGTAGCCAGGATCATCAACTTCAGTAATATTCCAGGCCTTGGGATCTCGTGATTCCTGTTGCCTTGAAGCTTGCACTGATTTTTTTCCAGTGCTTTTGAGATCCTTGTTCCTTGCACGAGCTCCCTCAGAACTTTCAAACAGCTTTGACTTTAGGAGCTTCTGTCACTGTCGTGTTTCTGTGGATTTTCTTTTTCGGGTTAAGCAAGAAAGAACCTGCTAGCTTCCAGAGAGCTTCTAATTTGTCTGACCATAAGGACAGTCACCAACGGTCTTCCAGAAAGTCCTGGTGGTTTTTGTTTCTTCCCATATTTCATCCTAAGTGTTCTTGCCCTACAGAGAGGGGCAAGAGTCTTGGATCAGACAGATTCTGCATCTGTGCCTTTCCTCTTGGTATCTATTTGAGCCCAAGGCTCTGCTGCAATATGTTGGTTCATCAGCTTGGTCTCAGATATCTTTCTCTGGAGCCCACTGAAGATTCAAGGCTTTTGATTGATATGTATTCTGTGAGATGGAGCTGCAATTGGAGAGCACGTGACACACGTCGCTTCTCCCTCCAGATCCACAACAAAAACAATGAAGCACCTGTACACCTTCCAGTCCAAACTGATGCCACTGCATGATTCTGGAGCTGGGCAATTCATAGCAGCAGAGAATCCGCATGCTTCAGGGATAAAGTTATCTCTCTTCATTTCATGATTTTGATCATTTTGATATTTCTTTTTGTCTCATGTGCAGCAAAACTGGTGATGGTTGAACTTCCTGGTTATGGAACCTGGGAAAGCAGAAATTATTGGGGCACTGCCCTGCGTGACCAGCATTGACAAACTGCACATAAACCTTGCTGTTGAAACTAGGGCACACAGCCCTTTGTACAAACATCTGTCACATTTATGCCAGATCGTTGGCTTTTGGTTTTTCACGTTTGGCTGACCAATAGCACTGTGATGGCTGTCTGAGATGCAGGGAAGTGTATGAAAGAATATACAAGTGGAGCTTGGATGCACAAGACTGAGGAATTAAGCTTGGTCCCGTGTTATGAAGAGAAGAAAATTTCTACCACCATAGCAGCTGAAGTGCTGGTAATGGGGTAACCCATTCTCAGATGTCCCCCTGCAGTTTCTCTGGAATAAAAGCAATTGATAAAACACCTTGACAGAAACTCCTGAAAAGAATGAAGCAAAGCAGACAAGTTGTTCATCTGTAAACAAGCAAACAGATATCTTACTATTTGGATATTTTCCCAGAACTTTGGAAAATACTTTAAAAATAAGGAAAAGATTGTGCAATAATGTCAAGTTTCCACAATTGTATTCTTAATATATTTAATGGAAATAATTTTCTGTTCCAAAAGATTAGGAAACAGGACAGTGTAAGAGTTTTTAAAAACATACAAAATGTAGAAATTTAGGATTTTTTTTTAAATGCAGCGTATTTTTTTAAAACACAGAACCACCACAGGAAGAATACTCCTGATGCTTTGCCTTCCTTGTTTCCTCCTGGTGTCTTGAACTGTTGAGCCAAGCTGTTGAACTGTTCTTGCATTAAAAAGTTTTCTTTCCTAAGATTTCTGTGAAGAAACTCAATGAAGGGAAAAAAAAACCCCACAAAACACCCAGGCAGCAGGCTAGCTGTCCATTGCAAATGGATTTTGCTTTCACATGTAGAACTGAAGAAGTCAGTGGTAAATTTTGCAAGGAATGGTATTCATCGGTTTTCTTGTAGCTCCCCTTTGCCCGCATACCGACAAATGGCCCCTTGGAAAAGCTCACCCATATCCTAAATCTTTCGCCTCTCAACACAGCAAGGTTAAGGCCTGCTCTGCATCTTCCTGCTTTTTTTTCTGCACAAGTATGTGCATTTTCAACAAATGGGTTCATGTGGCTTTGTGTTCCCAAGGGAGGATCTGTGATCCTTGGGTTTTCGGATGGTATCTGTGGTATGCACAGCAGTAACGAAGCATTTGGAAGTATTCACGATGCAGTTATTTAGATGTAATAGCGCTGTTGACAAGTTAATGGTGTTTATTTGTATGGCGTTTATAAAATCCTGCGTCTTCTTGGACACTGCAATACGAGGTTCAAAGAGCTGCCCTGGATAACAATCCGGTTTGTTTCTTTTCCTTATAGTGCTACCATGAAACCTAAAGTGCCACCTCCTTTACCGCCAAAGGTAAGTGAGAGAGATTTTGTTGCCTAGAATAAAAGGGCACTTTAAATAAATAATCAAACGCAGAAGTATCTAAATTACTATACTGATGATTCTCTCACTTGAGCCATGACATGATGACTTGAGAGCAGCCCTGCGGAGAAGGACTTGGGGGTCCTGGTGGACAAGAAGCTGGATATGAGCCGGCAGTGCGTGCTTGCAGCCTGCAAAGCCAACTGTGTCCTGGGCTGCGTTAACAAAGGGGTGGCCAGCAGGGAGAGGGAGGGGATTGTCCCCTCTCCTCGGCTCTGGTGAGGCCCCATCTGCAGTACTGTGTCCAGGCCTGGGGCCCCCAGCACAGGAAGGACGTGGAGCTCTCGGAGCGGGTGCAGAGGAGGCCACAGAGATGATCAAAGGCTGGAGCACCTCTCCTGTGAGGAAAGGTTGAGGGAACTGGGGTTGTTCAGCTTGGAGAAGAGAAGGCTCCGGGGAGACCTCATTGCGGCCTTCCAGTACTTGAAGGGAGCCTATAAACAGGAGGGGGAGCGACTCTTTACAGGGGTTGATAGTGACAGGACGAGGGGGAATGGTTTTAAATGAAGAGAGGGGAGATTTAGGTTGGATATTGGGCAGAAATTTTTCACTGTGCGGGGGGTGAGGCAGTGGCCCAGGTTGCCCAGGGAAGCTGTGGATGCCCCATCCCTGGAGGGGTTCAAGGCCAGGCTGGATGGGGCCCTGGGCAGCCTGGTCGAGTGGTTGGTGGCCCTGCCCACAGCAAGGGGGTTGGAACCGGATGATCTTTGAGGTCCTTTTCAACCCAGGCCATTCTGTGGTTCTGTGAAGGCTTAAATTGAGTTTTAAGGGTATATCCAGGAGGTTGACCTGTATGTTCATAGCTTGGAGTTGCAAATCTGCCTGAAGTCTTCCCCCGTAGGGTGTTTGTCGGTGTGAAAGTGCTGTTTCTGATCAATTGCGCTTCTGATACTTCAGAAGGAATAAACTGTGTAGTTAAAAAATATAGTGCCACAAATGATTTTTTAATAAAGAGCTGCCAAATAAAGCTGCTTGCTAACTTTTGGTGTCTGAATGGTGACCTTCAGAGGCATGCCTGGATCACATATCGGGGTTTGTGTGCTGCTTCTTGAAGAGTTAAGTGAATCTTTTCACACTGGATTTATCTTAATATGAGCAAAAATAAAAAGAAAAAAAACTTTTATTTTTTTGGTCTGTCTGTCAGTTCCCCAGGCAAAACCTGCAGGTTTGATTACTTACCACCCTGTACTTAACTTGCATAACTGAGAAGGATTTTACAAGCAGCCAGTGTCTAAACAACGTTGCCCTTTGTGGTTACATCCCTTGTTTGGCATTCTTTGCACAAAGTTTTGCCCATATCATTGAGTGTTCCCCTAGTTTCTACTTAAATGTCTGGTTTGGTTATGTGTAGTCATAACCCGTGACATTTCCACATGCCCAGTAGTGGTTTAATGCATGACTTGAATGTAATAATTTTAAAATTTGTCCTTTGTCGATAACAATGTTTTCCTTATTGCTATGCATTTCCTTATAGTTTGTTTTTGAAAGAAATTGGCATGGCAGAACATGTTGCTTTATCAATTTACTTGTGAGAAGTCCAGGATCCAAATATTGCACGTGGTTTTTTGTTCAATTTTTTTTTTTTTCTAGTTGAGAAGTAGCATGGGTGCTTTGAATCTTTTTTCATTATGTTTTTATTATTGCTATGTCTTTTTCAGCCTAAAGTCTTTATGCCCCAAGAAACTCATTCTTCTGAAAATGATAATCAAGGGACAATCAAGAGATGCCCAACATCAGAAAGTCCGGCAAAATCTGCATCTCAGGTTCCACCCAGACCGCCACCTCCTCGGTTACCTCCGCAGAAATCTAATGCTTTAGGTAATTAGACTGACACCAAGAAGTATAGAAATATTTCTTAAATGATCTTATGTGATTTTGTTTCTACATCCTCACCTATGCACACATTAAAACCTACTGTAGTAATTTTTCTGTCATGGGGAAGTAACAGAAAGTGCATGAAAGCCCAAATGCGTGAAGAAAGTCTTAAGGGTCAAATGTACCTTCTAGTAAAGTCACTGACATGATTCCTGCTGGTGCCATTGGTGATACAGTTGCTTTTCTAAGCAGCAGGTGTATAACATTAGTGTATCAGAATTGTCACAGGGAACAGAAAAGTTTTCCTATAGGTAGGTTTCAGATTCTGGCCCTGTGTGTCAACTGTTGTTGTCATTTGACATGTCAAGAAGAGAGTTTTGCTTTCAAAGTTTGCTTTTCTGTGTAGTGAACTGGGTTAGGTAGTATAGCAGGTAATTGTGTTTGTTTACTGCTTGCTCAAGCAGTTCCTTTTATGCCTTTGTTGAAGTCTGATGCTTTGAGAGTTGTCCTGGACTGGCTTGTTTTAAGCAAGCTTAATGTCTGACTCGTGGTTGATACCTTGCTAGCTGGTCCTTGCTATAGATTTAGAACTGCAATTGATGCGTTACTGATTTCACTGCAACGCATAAGCATTCGTTGGTAAGAAGTGCCTCAAGGCTATTTGTCAAGGATCGATAATTGAATCACTAGTTATAGCTGAGTTTTTGTTTAGGTGTGCTGAATACCTTTTTCCTCATAACTGCGACTGGATCTCTTTCTATGCCCACAACAGATTTGTTATATTAATTACCAAAAGCCATGGACTGCGATTGAATGTGGCTGTATAGATGATTATATGTGCACATGTAGGAAGGCATTTGCTTTAGAAATAAATTAGGGTATTGGACCATGTTCTGACATACGTGGAAATTTTAGCCCTCTTTTTAGACTAGACTACTCTTTGAACTGAAGGTAGAAGAACCCATTTTTAAATATGAATCTTTCTAGGTAATGGAGTCACTTCTGTACAACTAAATGGTGAAAGAGAGGGATCACCACATCTACAGACTGAAGCTAGAGACACTAATTTTTCAAGGAAAGAAAAGAAGGAAATGCTGGTAGGTATTTAAGATTCAAGTTGTTATTTTAAAGTTCTCTCAACTGTTTTACGTGCATAATGAAAAGGAGCAGGCACACTCTTTATTATAGAAATGATGGTGCATGGCATCTTCTTTACTTTGAATCCAAGCACAATTTTGCTAGGTCGTCTAATTGTGATACAGTCTTAAGCTGAAGCTTGAGTTCAGTACTTAATTTTAATTAGGAACTAACATAATAATTGATATACAAGATTTACTTGCTTATATTCACATACTAGAGACATGTAACGAGAGTGAGATCCTTGGAGAGAGATGTAATGTGTTTGTACTGAGCCATGACTTTTTAAGCAAATGAGGAAATTAAGGAATATGCTGCCACCTGATGGCTTGCTGGAGGATTTGGCTGGCCTTGGGAAAAGAGTTGAATCAAGGTTGTTCCCAAATGAGTCCTCCTCCTATCCCAGATGTAAGCAAACAGGCTTTTTGGTGTTCAGGGGAAAAAAGATGGAGAAGTGTAGAGTGAGGGTCCGGATATGCAAGCTGTTTGCCTGCTGGCCTCTGGAGCTCCAGGTATCAGGGTTTAGCAGCTTGGGTTTAGTGTCAGACTTGAGCTACGTATACTCATGTGAAGTTGCACTCATGGAGAGGTTGCAGTTTTACACCACATATAATCTGATCCAGCTGTGAGCTGAGGAAGAGGAATATTCCTACATCCTTTCTCCTCTTCCAAGAGAGGTTTTTCCAGAAAAGCAGCAAATGTCTTCCAAAGTGGTCACTGTCTTATTACGATGCAAAAGCAAGAGTGGGAATGTGAGATAGGAGAGAGTGGGACATCTGTAGTTAGATGAGGTTAAATGTAACCTGAAATTGCACTGTTTGGGGGCTTCTTCTAAAGATTGGAAATGTCACTCTTTTTGAGAGGAAGTGAAGAGGAAATAGAGCAGAAACATTGGGTGCATTTTTGTTTTGTTTTAAGGAAGTGTCAGTAATACTGGCAGTACTTTGGAAAGTATGATCTCCTGAACTGCTTTGAGCTTAGCATTTAAAATTGTGAAAGCCATTGCTTTCAGATCTAGTACATGTGGCATTGGACACAGCGGAGTGTCCCAGTAGGTGCCTTCCATTTAGCCTAGTGTAGAAATTCACAACACAACCCTATTTATTGTCTTGAAAAATCTGAAAGGAGGGTTTTGTGTCTTTTTCTTATGTAGATAGAAGCGTTGGCTTTTTATTTTCACATGATATAATTATGCTCAATTATTTATCAAGTGCTTTTAATAGCATTGTAAAAAATGTTTCAGACTTGTATTTTGGTTATGGTAGCCAGGGAGGAAGAAAATATGTGTCTTCGTGCGTATGTGCATATGTGTGTCTAAAGATACTTTTTAACTTTCATTTTCTAGAAGCCAATTAGTAATGGCCTTCCTCCAACACCTAAAGTACACGTGAGTATTGCCGAGTCATACAAATGCATGTTGGAAGCAGGACGTGCTTTCTTACTAAAGCTGAGAGAGTACATTTTTGAAATGTTTGTAGTATTTTTTAAAAACATTATGAAAGTTGGTATCTCACAGAAATGTTAAGCCAGAGGCATGGTAGTTCAGAAATCACTCTTGATTTTGTACTCTTGAAGTAAATTTTGGAAGTTCTTTTGTTTGTTTGCTTCATTAAAGACTGAAGAAGAGTTCTGTGACTAATGTCACAGAAGTGCTTTAAGTGTACTGAAGGCATTTAGTGATCTGAGGAGCCAACGCCTCTCAAGAGATGCAAATAGCTCAAGGTTTATACTATGCAGCTCTAAGATTCAGAACTTCTGAAGATAGAATTCATAGGTGTCTCGGGCTGGAAGTCACTGTTACAGACATCTGTGCACAATTCATAATAAAGCAAACTAGAATTTCATTGTAATATGTGTGAGGACTTGTCACTCTGCTTTTAGGCAGCACTCCCATCACAAGAGCCAGTGTTTCCTTCTTGACCATTTGTTTCTGCCCTCACTGCTTTCCTCCTTATGCAGTCATGTGCTTGTGCTGTGCACCAGTTGGGGATTCATCTGATTTTAAACTAACCTTTTTGCTAAATTACTCCTAAGCCAGGTCAGTTTCTCATCTTTAGATATGAAAATAAAATTGGTACAAGGATGCTTGAATGCAAATGATGTTACACAGAATCACAGAATGTTAGGGATTGGAAGGGACCTCGAAAGATCATCTAGTCCAATCCCCCTGCCGGAGCAGGAACACCTAGATCAGATCGCACAGGAACGCATCCAGGCGGGCTTTGAATGTCTCCAGAGAAGGAGACTCCACCACCTCTCTGGGCAGCCTGTTCCAGTGCTCTGTCACCCTCACTGGAAAGAAGTTTTTTCTCATGTTCAAGTGGAACCTCCTGTGTTCCAGCTTGAACCCATTGCCCCTTGTCCTATCACTGGATGTCACAGAGAAGAGCCTGGCTCCATCCTCCTGACACTCACCCTTCACATATTTATAAACATTCATTAGGTCACCCCTCAGTCTCCTCTTTTCCAAGCTGAAGAGACCCAGCTCCCTCAGCCTTTCCTCATAAGGGAGGTGCTCCATTCCCTTCATCATCTTTGTGGCTCTGCGCTGGACTCTCTCCAGCAGTTCCCTGTCCCTCTGGAACTGAGGGGCCCAGAACTGGACACAATATTCCAGATGTTATTTTTTGCTTCCTACCCATTTTAGACAAGCAGGATAGATTAAGGTAGATGTCATGCTGTTCCTTAGAACTGTAATCTCTTGCATAAATGCACAGAATTGTTCCAGAGCTCTAAATTCTTGATATGTATAGCACTATTTATTGAGGTCAATACTGTTTTAATAAACTAAACTAAATTCACAGCCTGAGAGTGTGTGTTTTAAACTAGCAGATCGCAGAAATTTGGAAGCACTCCTAGCACTGAAAATAACAGAATCATCACAGAGAGGGGTAAATAAGATAGATTCAGTGACTGGAATGAGAAAAGGGGTAGAAAATAGAATAGCTCAAAATGAAGTCACACGTGTTGAACTTTTTCCACAAACTTCAGGGACAGACCATCAGAGCGTGACTGTGAGTTGCTAATATGAAGCTGTAAAAAGAGGCTGACTAAAATAGGAAAACTTCTGAAGCTGATTAAATGAGTCTGTGGATATTGGACTGTTCTCCACATGTTCATGCATCTTTGTAGTGCACTGTGCTTCTGCTGGTCCTCTGGATAGAAGCACTTTCCCCTCTCATCCTCTTCCCTCATCGCACCCCACCTTTTATGTATAACAAACTTCCTCACCTCCCTGTTAAGCGTTGGAGACTAATTTGGCACTTACATGTTCCTCTTTATCTCCATCAGTTGGCAAATAATGAAAATTTGGGTAAGGAAGTGGTTTTTTTCCCAGGTCATTCAGATTATTGAACTTGCTAATTTTCTCTGTTGTGGAGCATGTTTTGCATCACCTAGGAGTCTTATTTAACAAAAATACCCTGCTACTGCAAGTAAAACTTTGACAATATTTCCATCTCTTCTGTTCTTTTCCTATGGTACATCATTGTTCTGATTCTTATTTGTTTGGCTTTTTTTGATTGGTGATTCTTAAGTATGTTACCATGTCCTAAGAAGTGTTTTGCATTCTGACCGTTCTCTGAAATAGTTTGATGTTCTGGGCCTCTGTTTATAAATGGTGTCTGTTGCGGATTTGTGTGGTGGGTTTGTTTGGTAGCCAGGGAGGGGCTACAGTGACAGCTCCTGTAAGTAACTGCTAAAGGTTCCCCCATATCCAAGTTTTTGGTTGGGGTGGGGGGAGGCGGGGGGGAGAAAGGGGGAGCACTCCCGAGATGGCCCGTGTGATAAGCTGCTGGAGGTTCCCCCAGCTCCAGGCTGGACCCACCCCTGGCCGGGGCTGAGCCCATCAGTGCCTCTGCCAGTGACATGTTTAAGAGGGGGCACGGGACATGGGATTTGTGGCATTCCTGCCTGGCCTCGGCTGCAACCTGACCTGCCGCAGCCCAAGCCTCTGCCATGGCCCGACCGGGAGCCAGGAGTTTCTCATAAGCCAGTGAGAGAACCTGCAGCAGAGAGAGAAGCAGGATATGAGCAAGACAACTACACGGACACAAAGGACAGTGAAGAGAAAGGAGAGGGAGGAGGTGCTCCGCAACAGCAATTCCCCTCCAACATGGTGAAGGCCATGGTGAGGCACATTGTCCCCGTGCAGTCCATGAAGAGCAGAGCTCACCTGTAGCTCATGGAGATGTAGCCATGGAGGACCCCACGTTGGAAGGTGTAGCCATGCCTGAAGGAGGCTGTGAGTGTCATTGAAGAGACCCACACCAGAGCAGTTAGTATGAGAACTGCGGCCCGTGGGAAGGACTCAGGTTGGAGCAGTTTGTGAAGGACCCTCCCGTGAGAGGGACCCCACGCTGGAGCAGTGCAGACTGTGAGCAGCCCTCCCCTGAGGAAGAAGGAGTGGCAGAGACAACATGGACCGACTGCGACCCCCACCCCTGCCCCCTGTACTGCCAGGGGGAGAAGGTGGAGAAACGGGGAACCAAGCCTCTGGGTCTGGGAAGAAGGGAGGGGTGGGGAGAGGAGCCTTTCTAAGGTGTAGTTCTATTCCTCGTTATCTTGCTCTGTGTTTGATTGTTAACAAATTAAATTGTTTCTGTGTTTTCCCAAGCCGAGTTGGTTTCTTGCCCATGACCTCAAGTGGTGAGTGAACCCCCCTGTCCCTGCCTCAGCCCACGAGGTTTTTAGCGAGAGGCTGTGCAGTGGCCTTTAAACCACAACAATATTTATGCATGGTTGCCTTTGACTCTAGAGATTTTGTTCAACTTTTGTAATAACCCACTCTGGTAGTGTGTTTTTCCCTGATATTTTAGGTGGCTTGCAAGACAGAGAGACCTGTTAGATCCTACCAAGGAGGGAGTACCCTGCCTGCTGAAACTCTCCCGAGAGTTAAATGCCTCCATGGCAGAAGTCAGATCAAGCACTCTTGCTTTAACCTTTTATTTCACGTTTGTGGGGTTTTTTTCCCCACTAGCAATTCAGTTTAATAATTTGTCTGATTCTTGGCTGTATCCTTGAGATTTTTTTTTAGTGTTTAGAGATACACCTCAGGTTTTGTTTACCCTTCTGAGGCATTTGCAGCAGTGGGATCTTGGCTTTGCAGGCTTGCTGGAGTTCAGGACTGAGAATGGACAGCGGAAAATGATAAGTCTCTTCTGCTTTCCATCTCCTCCCTCTTTCTTCCCCAGCTTGTCACTGCAGAACTCAACTAGGTCTGAGCAGTGAGTACAGCTTCCCTCCACTGTGCGGCATCTCTCTTCAGTGCTTGGAAAGGGGAAGAGGCTTCCATAAAGCCGCACCAAAAAATCCCTTTATTGTTCTTGATATCACCCCTCCTTCAGACTCCTTGCTGCCGAGGGATTAGACAATCTTGAAGCTGTCAGTACCCTGAGGTCACTCTGTGTCAGTATCTTCTCACATTCCTGCCTTCGGTGTATCTTTTCCCTTCCTTCTCTTCCTACGCTTGCTTGTCTAGCAAGCAGCCAGCTCCCTGCCTTGGTACTCAGACTTCTGTACTGGTACTAGCAGTGCTGAAGTCTTTCCCCTTGTCTTCGTGCAACAGAGTCTTTCATGTTTTGGTGATTACCTTAATGCGTTTGATTCTTCCCTCACATAAATATATATGGACAAACTCATGGACTTCACTGTAGTGATGCAAGAGTGAGAGATGTCCAAAGCACAAAGAATGGTTACGTTCGGAAGTGACCGAAATGCCTGCAGACTATCTTATTCAGCAAAAGGTTGACAAAACAAAGTTGTCCAAATGTTACTACGAGAGCTATTTGGTTAATTCAGTTTATAGATCGATAATAATTCACCAAGTGTTATTATAAAGTGAGAACATTTGTCACTCTGTAGCTGTTTGGCAGAGTATGCAGCTTTGTGTACGGGTGATAACTGCTTGTATTCAGGATTGCAGTTCTTAGGTGTGGCTGGTTCTTATGTCTGACAATCATTGGATAAATGATAACATTTTATTTATCATTCCTGCATCATTCCTTTTCATCTACAATGCTATCAGTCAGGTCTGTTTCTTAACAAAATAGGATGGGTAATGGTTATGTTGATGTTTGAGGGGAAAGGAGGAAACCCTAGCTTTTGCTTTTCTGTAATCTTGAAGGAAATTTACCAGGTGTTCTTATAAATGCCTACAAATGCTTGGGCTTCACGGGGGGTAGATGGAGAGATTGATTGTATTATACTATGCAAGGCACTTACTTAAGAGGCAAACTGAGTTTATTAGGGTTATGCCGAAAAAAGGAGTGAGATCTTCTACCAGAGGTTTCCCTTTGGGAGGCAATCAACATTGAAAATAAGTTAATTGGAAACAACTAAATAGAGAGTCTGAGACTTAAGATTCTGATTCTTGCGTGACCTAGAGTTTTATTTCAAATGTGTGAAATATGGCAAGAATAAAGTTTCTCTAAAACTTGAGAAAGTCACAAAACCCAGGAACCTTTTTCAGGTTTGCTGCCTTTGTAGTAAGTATGTGGTCAGACAGTTAATTTAAGACCTAATTCCAGAATACTAATTCCGGTATGTTTGTTCAGAAAAGTCTTGCGCACATAGGAAAAATCACTTTAAAAAAAATCCTTTTGTCATCTTGTTGTCAGGATGAGATTATTTTCCACATGGCAAATGAAACTACTCCTAAGATTTTATTTAACTTAATTTATTATTTTTTTAATTTAACTTTAAATTTTTATTTATTTAGATAAATAAAATAAAATGTTGTTACTACTTTAGGTAAAAATAATGCTGTTGGAAAGATCACATTTTAATTTTTCATATTTATATTTTTAAATGTTTTTACTTCTACAGATGGGTGCTTGCTTTTCCAAAGTTTTCAATGGCTGTCCATTAAAAATTCATTGTGCAACATCATGGATAAATCCAGATACAAGAGGTAGGATATTACATAACTTTGTCCTCTCCCAGATTTCACAGAGTGTGTAGATGAGCAAGGCTATTCTTCTTAAAAGAGACATATTGTAAAATAGGTTTTCTTTATGTATGCAGGTCTTTTTTAATTACGCCACTGCTGTCTGAAGTTCAATGTTGTTTTTTTAAGTTAAGTTACACAGTTTTTGGCTTTGATTAAAAACGAATAAATGATGTATCAAAGGTAAAAAACCTTTATTTTTTTGTTTTGATTCAAGACTCTTTTCAACATTTTAGTCCAAAAGATGCCAATTCTAATTAATTTTTTTAAAAAAAAAATCTTGCTTCCAGAGGTCCTAGTTGAGAATGATTTCTTCATTACTCACTTGACTCCCCTCCTCTGCCCCAGTCTTTCTGGTTTGACAGGTTTCTGCAGCTCTCTTTCTTTTTGCGTGTATTTTAGTGCTTTATTAAATAGCCTGATGAGAGGGATAATTGCTAACATTGTACTCTCATTGCCTGCCCTATAGACATGCTACTGAGCCAGTAAGTGAGAAAATACTTGGGTCTTTCAGAAATGGAAATGACAGAAGTCAGTCTTTTGCCGTTGACATCTTCTCAATATGAGGTGTTTGTCTTGTTTGCATGCCTAAATGCAGTCCAGAGTATTAATTATGTTCAAGAAGTGAAGCACCCCCAAACTACAAAAAAAAGTTCCAGTCAATACTGCTGTAGAAGTAGTCCAAAAAGGAAGGCTATGGATGTGTCACAAAATACACGGGAATGTCTTCAGTATGTATGGTGAAATTATTCACATAAATTCTCACTTGTGGTTGTATCGCTGCTGGGTTTTTTTTTTTCCTCATTGTTAGTCACCAATAAAAAAGAAAAGACTGATCTTTCCTAATGTCTTCAAACAGCTCTATCCACAAATTTCAGCTTCCTTGGCAAGATTAATTATCCATGCTTTCAAACACCATAACTTATAGGTTGGTTTGTTTCACTGTGTATAATTGTTTTAATTCTTTTTTATTTTTTTTGTAAAGAGCTGCATACTCTTATGAAATACCTTCCTTAAATCAGGATTTCTAGATTTTATTTTCTGTTTGTGTTTGCAGACCAGTACTTGATATTCGGTGCAGAAGAAGGTATTTACACACTGAACCTCAATGAACTTCATGAAACATCAATGGAGCAGGTATATTTCTGTTTTGATATCTTGAAAAAGATACATCTTTGTTACCTTTTTTTTAGCCACTCAGATTAATTTCGTATAATCCTCGTAAAAAAATTGTCTTTACTACAGTTACCTAGGCACTGGCTACGCTGAGAATTACCTTAAATGTTTACTGCTGAGGATACTTTTCAGTCGTGTGTAAGTTTTTCGGAGGGTGAACCATGTCTAAGTGGGACATCTGCCTCTATCAATGTGTTGAACTTCATTGTCGTGCATTGTCCTGCAGTTAGATGATTTGTTAGTTAGTATGGAATTTCCGTCATATACGTTGAGTGACAGTTTCTATTTTCTTTCAAGTTTTGCTACAAGATAGAATATTTGCAACAAACGTTGTGTTTCAGCTACAAGGAAGCATGGAGATCCTTTATACGCTAGGTGCCATTCTCTTGATCTTAAAAGCAGCTTTGCTGACGAGACTCGGCTCGCTGAATCCCAGTTAAAACTCTGTCTTTGCAGAATCTTAGAGACTGAACTATTTTTGAGGGGATAGCGGGGACGGGGAAATGCCAATTGCAGGCTTTTCTGTATGGTGTCTTCTCCAGCTCTTTTGTTAATCTCTGAGAGACTTGTTTTCTTTCCGGCCTTCTCCCTAACTTAGTCTGCCATCAGGATGGAGGAATTTGCGAGGACAGCCTTCACACTGTAAGCTGGAGGCCTGGTGTTTGTTCATCTTCCAGGATGCAGACGTTGTAGATATGTCTTTCTGTTGAGAAGAAGGCCTAGCTAGCTTGCACCAAGTTCCGTGTAACCCATAATCACACTGGTTCTTGAGTTACCTGGTTTAAACTTAGCTCAGGTACCTCTCTGCGGTTACACTGCAGTTGTGAAACCTACCCTGAGATCTGTCACTAATACAGTGCTGCTTGTAAGCCAGGTAGACCAAGGAAAGTTTTGTTTGGCTTTTTTTTTTCTTATGTTTTTTGCGGGTTTTGGGGGGTTTTTTGGTTTTTTTAAATTAGCGAGGAGAACGGGTGTAATGAAACTCATGCTCTCATATCCACCTTGGTTTTCTCTGAGCACCATGTTCTGTAGTGCGTTGCCTAGTGAGCTTTTAGGGAAATGTATTAATAAGCACGCAAAGACAAGAAGAGATGCACGCAAAGACAGCAAGCCATGTGAGAAACAGGAGGAGTGAGTGACAGGTCAATCAGACTGCAAATTTGAAGTATTGCTGTTCTTCTCTAGCCCTCAGATCCAAACCTACTAAGTCACCATATGTTTATGCAGCTACAGAAGATCAATCAAACGTGCACGTTAAATTTGGAGACAGCCAGACTGGTAAATTATTACCATAGGTTTTTCTCACAGTGTGTTTAAGTTATGAGAAGACTTCAGGAATAGAAGTGCACCCTCTCTGATAACCGTTTATTACATTGGTATTTATGATAACAGGCAATAGGGCTTTAATAGCTTCTCAAGTTCTGTGTTTGACTTCATTGTTTGCTCTCTAGGTTTGATACAATTCAGTGTAAAAGCAGAAGTAGTATCCTTGGTTATTTTTCACTACATTCCACTTCACTAATGGACAAAGCAGCAATGATGTACATTTCCAGGAGTTAGCACAGCTTCAAGATTAATCGTTCGCTCTTTGGCAGAAAAATCTTTCCATTAATTTACAGATCTCTTCAGATTTGTCTAATAAACCAGCAGTGAGGTGTGGCTGTTTTTTGTTTGGGGTGGGGGTTTTTTGGTTTGGTTTTTTTGTTTGTTTGTTGGGGTTTTTTACTTGTTTGTTTGGCGCAGGAGGGGTTGTGTGCTTTTTAAGAGCAAAAGCAATATCCTCCTGGGTCTTCTGTGTAGCCCATTGGTCTGTTTCCCAGAGTGGGTAGTGGGAAATGCCCGTGAGCTTGGCCACTGTCTGCTCTCCCCAGACTCCACTACAGCCATTGAATTATGGATGTTGGAGGATCCCTGCCTTTTTGCTTTTTGTGTCCGTTTGTGGACCTGTTGGGCATGAGTGTGTCTAATCCCTCATTTACACTGTTGATACTTTCCACTTCCATCACCTCTTGTGACAACAAGCTCCAGAAGTTATGTGAGAAGGGGAAAAAAGTACCATCTTGTTTTTTTTATTATTTTTTTTAAAGGTTGTCTTGTTGGTTTCAGCCCCATCTTTCTAGTAACTGCAGGATTTTGACGAATAACAATTCTGCCTTGACCGTTCATTGCGTTCCTTGATCACTTAAGTGAAATGTGTGATCATATGCCCCTGGAGAGTTCCTTCAAGTACCACTTTTAATTGTTTCAAGAGATTTGGACTATCACAGGCATGGTTTGTTGACCATGCTTTGTTTACTCAAGTTTATGTTGTTAAGCTTTTCTTCTTTGAAGGAGAAAGTTTCTGGTGGCTTTTAAAACTTTTGAAAAAGGATGGATTCATCTATGTAATGACATCTTGTGGGCTAATTGTAGTATACTCGCAGACGTGAATATAAAATGTGCTAATTGTCCGAATGTTAATGTGTACGTTAAATATAGCATGTGTGCCCAAAATTTACTCTGAATTAACTCTGGAATCCAGGTAAACATTACTTGGCTTAAGCTAATTTCTGCTCCAAAAAGGAAGTCCATATTAGTTTTGTTCTGTCGTCTACGCAGATATTAATTGATCGACTTAATGTGCTTGCATCTTGCACGTATCAAATTGAATGCTTTTCTTTCTGTATTTTTCCTTCCCTTTATCAGCTATTTCCTCGAAGGTGTACGTGGTTATACGTCATGAACAATTGCTTGTTATCAATATCTGGTAAGTTCCTGTGCCATCTTTGAGTGGTAGTGCTGGTAAACATTTGGTTTCCTATTTGAAGTGTGGTTTTGTTTTCTTATTTCCAGGTAAAGCTTCTCAGCTTTATTCCCATAATCTACCAGGACTCTTTGATTATGCAAGGCAAATGCAAAAGTTACCTGTTGCTATTCCAGCACATAAACTCCCTGACCGAATACTTCCCAGGTAAATACGTGCCATCAGAATACCTTAATTCTGGGAGTTCAGGATATGCTTGTGAAACTCTGTGAATACCAAATAATGGGGAGCTCTGTTCACAGATTGCTATGAATAACATATATGGGCATTAATTAGAGGGTAGACTCCTAAATTTACACTAATCAAGAAGTGTATATACTATTAGAGAAGTGGGTTTGGTACATCTTACCTTCTTGTCATGAAGCCTCTTCTTTCCGGGCGTAGCTCTTTTCAGGTACAGTCTAGTATGGTAAATCCTGCTTTTGCTTAATGGTAAGCAACAGCTAGGGTCAGTATTGTACCTGTGATATTTCGGGCACGTAGAAATTGTGATCTCACACAAGCTACTCTGAGAAATATCTTTCCATTCTATTTAAAAAAAATTCGTAGGGATGTGTGATCTCTTACTGTAAAAGGAATGGGTTCCTGGGTTGTTTTGAAAGCTGGGAAGAGTAGGACTGGCATGCAGATTCAACGTTCACCATTGGCTGGTCATTTTTGCAGGCCTGTGTAGACGGTACTTTTGTCCCCAGATGCTTACAGCACATTGTGCATGCAGTCCCTCCAGCCTGATTTACTAACAAGTGCATACAAAGTTCCAGAGACCGGGTGCAATGCTGGCTGCCAAACAAGCCTCAGGAGCCCATACAAGACCTGATTCTCTGCTGCTTTTGGTTCTGTTTAGCGGCTTATTAACATTTAATTCTTGGATTCAGGAAAGCCTTCTCGTTCAGTCATCTGCAAACATCAAGGTGCAACACTGAAAATTGTGTTCTTCCTAGAGGCTGAATTCTAATTACCTAAGGGATAATTTGTGCTTTGAATTGTTGTCTTCTGTGTGCCTGCATCACTGTTTTGCTCCTCCCTCTTGCAAACTAACTTTGGCTAGGTGACTTTGGCTTGAGGACTGCATCAGCAGTGGCCTAATAACCGTAATTATCATAAGGATCATGTGAGGAATACCTTCAGACTACATTCAGACTGAAATGACACTTCACCTAAGCTGCAGAGGGCTCAGAATAGTTCTTGTCCAGTCATGTCACTTCCCAAGAAAAATGCAGCACAGCCTGAATGTGCGACTGCCAAGCCAGTCCTTCAAAGGCAGGAGAGATTCAGTTAAATGATCTATTTTGTTGTTTTGTCCTTTGCTGTAAGGCATCAAGGTAGTAACAATTAGCCAGGTAGAAGAAGTACATTTGGAATATGGGGAAGAGCATTATTTTTTTTTTTCCTGCCAGACCACAAAGTGTATTCTTCAGCAAGTTCCTGGACACCATGATGATAAGTGCTACATTAAAAATGTAGATATGTTTAAAAGTGAAGTTTTTGGTAGAGAAAATGCAAAGCAAAAGAGAATTCAAAGTAATTTCTGAGGTTTGTATATTTATCTGCAAAATTGTCTAAGCTCAATTTATAATACTTGGTAGGCAAACATTCAGTAGCAGAAAATATGTCTGTGATCAAGTTTCCTTTCCAGTTTCTTTCCCTTGAGTGTCCTTGAGCAATTCCTTTCCGTGACTTCTTCCAACCAAAACCTGGGGCCAGTACTCATTCATGCTGCTCAGTCCTGCTGCATTATCAGTCACTTCTGCACGACTCCATTTGAAATGCTATGCAAGTACTTTCCCAATTTGTAGTTTCAACTGCAGCATCTATCTGTCGCTCCGCTTATTCCCACCTTCTCTACAGCATCAAATTAGTTGTTTTTACTGTCAAGGCTGCTGTGGCCAATCTCCACACTTAGTGGTTTAAACCATGCGGCTAGCAGTGAACACCACGCAGCTGCTCTCTCACCCTCCCCCTCCTGGGGATGGGAGAGGGAATTAAAGAGGTAAAGGGAGAAGAGATTCGGGTTTAGATAAGAACAATTCTATAACTAAACTACAATAAAATGGGAATTATGATGATAATAATGATAAAGAAATATACTAATTAGTGATACACAGTGCAGCTGCTCACCACCCAGTGCCCAACGCCCAGCTTCTTCCTGTCTGATCATTCTGGGGCAGAGGGAGTCTGAAAACCACAATCCTGGAAAAGAGTCCGAGAGAGAGAGAGATGACGGAGACAGTGAGAGCTTCCAGACAGATCCTCATCTATGTGCTGGGCATTACATGCATGATACGGAATAGACTATTGGCCAATTTGGTTCCCCAAGGTCAAACTCTAAACCAGTAACTGGGGCTGTGCTCTCTCCTAGCTTCTTGTGCACCTGCAGACACTGGCAGAGCCTGAGAAACTGAAAAGTCCTTGCCTGTCCTGATAACAGCTATAGACCATCAGTATGTTATCAGTGGCCTTCTCAGCACAAATCCAAAACACAACCTCTTACTAGCTACTATGGAGAAAGTTAACTCTGTCTCAGCCCAAACCAGGACATTACTGTCTGTTGTCTTCTAGTCTGTACAGAAACATTGATTCCCCCTACCAGCAAATAACAGTTTATCTGATAAATTTTTAAGTAATTGTTTTCATGATTTCTCAGGGAGTGTGCCTTGCACATGAGAAGAAGATCTTGCGAAGCTGCCTTCCAGTCCTCCTTCAGATCTTCTCTTGAAATGCATGCTGTGCTGCCTATGAAAAGTTTTGCAAAATCTGAGCTGTTTAGTTTGCAAGGACTGTGGCCCAGCAGGCTGTCCAGTACGGCATCGTTTCCCACACCCATTGGGTCCATGTGTCTTGTGTTTGAACTGTAATGTCCTTGGGACACAAGTGGACTCTGTTGTCTGTGTAGTATCCAGCACAAGATCCAATGTTGCAGCATTACAAAAAATTGTCATGGGAGTACCAATAGACTACCCAGGCAGGTATATAAATAGATATAATTAAATAGCAGGAGACAGCGGTGAACGATGCTTGGAGGTACTGAGCTACTTATTGCTCTCCTTTCCTGACTTGCAACTGCATTGATAATGCTGCACAACTGAGCAGCATTTCAGTGCTAGCAGAGGGATCATCATTTTGAGAAGAAATATACAAATAATTGAGGGGGGGGAGCAAATATAATTTTCCCACCACCAACTCTCTAAAGTGCTAATTCATTCAATTGTTTTTAGTTGATCAATAATTCTGTATTTATATCTTGTAGGAAGTTTGCAGTGTCTACAAAAATTCCTGACACTAAATGGTGTCAGAAGTGTTGTGTTGGTAAGTAAAAATCTGCAGAATAAATACCAAGAAGCACTACAAATGGTGACGGTAGTAAGATTACTGAGTCAGGTTTAGGAGGTAAAGGGAGAAGAGACTTTTGTAATTATAATGAAAGTATGCGTTTGCAGACAGTGAGCTCATTCAGGTTAGTCTTGTGTTTAAACAGTGAAACCCTTCCCATTTCGTTCGTTATATTTAAAGACAATTCTCAATAAATGCAGAGAAACAGAATGCATGTAAATTTAAGCCAGCCTTCAGGAAGAACCTAATCTCCATGGATGGAGTGACTTAATTTAACATCAGGCTAAAGTAGCCTGACTTCCTAGCACAAGTTCCAGTTACCAATATTGGATGATAAAAAGCAAGGAGCATTTTAAATTCTTTGAGGACAGTTGTCTCTGAAGCCTTTACAGTGTGTTCAGAGTGCCAGCTGCTGGAGTGTCAAAGCTGC
>VZTO01027758.1:83198-97291 GCA_013400615.1 Syrrhaptes paradoxus
AAATATACTAATTAGTGATACACAGTGCAGCTGCTCACCACCCAGTGCCCAACGCCCAGCTTCTTCCTGTCTGATCATTCTGGGGCAGAGGGAGTCTGAAAACCACAATCCTGGAAAAGAGTCCGAGAGAGAGAGAGATGACGGAGACAGTGAGAGCTTCCAGACAGATCCTCATCTATGTGCTGGGCATTACATGCATGATACGGAATAGACTATTGGCCAATTTGGTTCCCCAAGGTCAAACTCTAAACCAGTAATTGGGGCTGTGCTCTCTCCTAGCTTCTTGTGCACCTGCAGACACTGGCAGAGCCTGAGAAACTGAAAAGTCCTTGCCTGTCCTGATAACAGCTATAGACCATCAGTATGTTATCAGTGGCCTTCTCAGCACAAATCCAAAACACAACCTCTTACTAGCTACTATGGAGAAAGTTAACTCTGTCTCAGCCCAAACCAGGACATTACTGTCTGTTGTCTTCTAGTCTGTACAGAAACATTGATTCCCCCTACCAGCAAATAACAGTTTATCTGATAAATTTTTAAGTAATTGTTTTCATGATTTCTCAGGGAGTGTGCCTTGCACATGAGAAGAAGATCTTGCGAAGCTGCCTTCCAGTCCTCCTTCAGATCTTCTCTTGAAATGCATGCTGTGCTGCCTATGAAAAGTTTTGCAAAATCTGAGCTGTTTAGTTTGCAAGGACTGTGGCCCAGCAGGCTGTCCAGTACGGCATCGTTTCCCACACCCATTGTGTCCATGTGTCTTGTGTTTGAACTGTAATGTCCTTGGGACACAAGTGGACTCTGTTGTCTGTGTAGTATCCAGCACAAGATCCAATGTTGCAGCATTACAAAAAATTGTCATGGGAGTACCAATAGACTACCCAGGCAGGTATATAAATAGATATAATTAAATAGCAGGAGACAGCGGTGAACGATGCTTGGAGGTACTGAGCTACTTATTGCTCTCCTTTCCTGACTTGCAACTGCATTGATAATGCTGCACAACTGAGCAGCATTTCAGTGCTAGCAGAGGGATCATCATTTTGAGAAGAAATATACAAATAATTGAGGGGGGGGAGCAAATATAATTTTCCCACCACCAACTCTCTAAAATGCTAATTCATTCAATTGTTTTTAGTTGATCAATAATTCTGTATTTATATCTTGTAGGAAGTTTGCAGTGTCTACAAAAATTCCTGACACTAAATGGTGTCAGAAGTGTTGTGTTGGTAAGTAAAAATCTGCAGAATAAATACCAAGAAGCACTACAAATGGTGACGGTAGTAAGATTACTGAGTCAGGTTTAGGAGGTAAAGGGAGAAGAGACTTTTGTAATTATAATGAAAGTATGCGTTTGCAGACAGTGAGCTCATTCAGGTTAGTCTTGTGTTTAAACAGTGAAACCCTTCCCATTTCGTTCGTTATATTTAAAGACAATTCTCAATAAATGCAGAGAAACAGAATGCATGTAAATTTAAGCCAGCCTTCAGGAAGAACCTAATCTCCATGGATGGAGTGACTTAATTTAACATCAGGCTAAAGTAGCCTGACTTCCTAGCACAAGTTCCAGTTACCAATATTGGATGATAAAAAGCAAGGAGCATTTTAAATTCTTTGAGGACAGTTGTCTCTGAAGCCTTTACAGTGTGTTCAGAGTGCCAGCTGCTGGAGTGTCAAAGCTGCGCTGTGTTAAGATGTTTTAAAAGGGGAATGGGGCAGATACATTTTTTTAAAAAAGGACAAAAACAGGAAAGGTAACTATGAATGATCTCTTGGGGTCAAGGTCTTGTCCCTGGAAATATTTTATCTGGTGTTCCATAACCAAAAGTTTGGTGTGAGGAGTTAGTTCTATTATACAGGAGATTTTCAGAGGCTCGGTGGTAAGTGAGCATTTATCATTCATCCTGACAAAAATCGCCCTGATCTTGCTCAGACTTTGATGTTTGTTACCACTTTTTTGTCCAGCTCACCTGTTAAAACTTCCCTTTTTCTGGGATGCAAATACTCTAGAGTAGCAGGGTGCTAATGATATGTCCAGTGTTATGTTCAGGCTTTGCCCTAATTGAGGCATCTAGCCAAGCTGTGAATGTTAATGGGTGAAGAAATACCCGAAGGGGTGGAGTGACAGGGACCAGAATAGGTACAAACTCTGCCTTTCTGACATACAAATTGATTTGGAAGATTTTTTCAGGTCTCTGTTTATGAAATGAGAAACCTGGTGGTGTGCTCTTCTGTAACCTGACTGGCTCTGTACTAACCGGCACAGAATTCAAGAAGAGTGCCACAGGACTTGGTGTTACAGGGGGTGTTTGCTGTCCTGGCGTTGAGAGATAGCTTAGCGTAATAAGCCTTGAGTCCTTCTTGCACGATAGGCATAAGTGGTGATTTGTGATGCCAACAAGGGCACCTGCAAAAGGCAGGTCCAAGGGGAGAAATGATAGATTCCCCTCTCCTACCCTGCTTACTATGTGCAGCCTGAGCCTCCGTTCCTGCTGGCAGCTTCAGTATCCCTTTGGCCTGGAGGAAGCAGCAGTGCCCCAGGAGGCAGGAAGAGATGAGAACTTCTGGTTTTGTGTCTCCACTTGACAGGTGTTGGTAATTGCATCATGCATTGTGGTTTCTGCTGCTGAGTTCAGCCTTCCTAAGGGTCACACCAAGCGTTATTTCCTGCAGTTTGCAGTCATTTTTACTGATGTTAGAATCATAGAATCATAGAATCATGAGGGCTGGAAAAGACCTCAAGGATCATGAAGTCCAACTGTCAACCCAACCCCACCCAACCTACTACCCCATGTCCCCAAGCACCACATCTACATGTTTCTTGAACCCCTCCAGGGATGGTGACTCCACCACTGCCCTGGGCAGCCTGTTCCAATGCCTCAGCACTCTTTCAGTGAAGAAATTTGAGTGAGAACGTGGATTAATGAAAGTAAGCTTTGATGTTTAAGGTGCTAAGGGATTGCTAGTGGATTTCCTTGGCAGCAAGGGAGCATGAATATATTTCACTTATGTAGACAGTACTGGATTGTAGATGCTCGTTATCTGAACTGTGTTGTGAATTGCCAACAATAGAAGAAGAGCAGTTGAGTGGAAATAGATGATGACACTTTAAAAAGTAACCACAAGCAGCAGTCACTCGCAGAGGTGCTCAGCTCCAGTGCAGGCACATCCCCCAGCGCAGCAGAGGATTGCGGGGTATGAGGAGGTTTCCTGAGCCAGGAGGATGCCAGGGAAGCCCCAGGGAAGTGCAGAGACCCACCAGGAACCAGCAGCTCTTAGGAGGGCAGCTGATATAGTGTGGGTGGGGCAAAAACTCATGGAACAGGTTGTCCAGAGGAGTTGTGGATGCCCAATCCCTGGAGCTGTTCATGACCACTGGAAGGGCAGCCCCTGCTCCATCATGCTCCCTGTCACCATTTTCATAGTGTGGAAGTTGACTTTTCAGGAGCTTCCTTATAAAAAATATTATAGTGGTGGTGGTAGGTATTTTCCAAAAGAGAATGGACTGTTAGGTGGTTGGAAGTTGTTTATAATTTGTATTTGCTTAGTACACTAATATACTCTACTTCTCCTTTTTGGCAGTGAGGAATCCCTACACAGGCCACAAGTACCTTTGTGGAGCACTACAGTCTAGCATTGTTTTGTTAGAATGGGTTGAACCAATGCAAAAATTTATGTTAATCAAGGTAATATTACAATCAGGTGAAATACTCTTGTGTTCAGTTCTGTTTATCTTGTAATGACTTGTTAAGAATAAGTATTAGCTATTTCTGGAGTTACTAGGCTTCTCGCTTGGTTTCTGTTAAATTCCATTGAAAACAGCTATTTAAATGTGCAATATATATTTACTGACTCAAAATATTTATAGCAATGTTCTTGGTTTTGTGGTGGACTTCAGAGAAAGAACAAAGCCCTCTCTCCATGAACTTTGCCTTTTAGTTACACGGTAAAAAAACCTCTGGCTGACAGCCCGAGCCATGGCGCAGTGGAGTGATCACGAGTAAATAGAGGGCTCGCTCCCACACCAGCGAAAATGGCCCCTTATTCTGGGCTTTGTGACACTGGAGGTGCCCAGAAATGCTTGTTCTCTTCCTGTCTGAA
Source organism: Syrrhaptes paradoxus (assembly GCA_013400615.1). NCBI lineage: Eukaryota > Metazoa > Chordata > Aves > Pterocliformes > Pteroclidae > Syrrhaptes > Syrrhaptes paradoxus. The sequence goes on from VZTO01027758.1 coordinate 87,297, forward strand.
GAGCTGGAGCCAGGGTGGACTCGTGTTTGTCGAAAGGCAGCTGCTACAACTTTATCAGGGAACCAAGGCTTAGAGGCTCCATAGGCGGGCAGAGCAACGAGAGGTATATAGCACTCTTGTCATCTGTGGGCAGCTGCACAGGACACACGTGGGGAAACACATCCTAGCTTATTCCAACTGAATCAGCATGAAGACTCTCTAAACTTCTTAACTGGGGGGTTTTGTATCTATCAGTTACTCTTACCTGAAGAAGTAAACCGTGTTACAAAATGAATGGCATAAAATTTACCATACAGTTTAAATAGCTAATAGAAACTCAAAACTAAACTTTTTTCCCTTCTAATATCTATTTTTCTGTCTTAATTTAGCACATAGATTTTCCTGTACCTTGTCCGCTGAGACTGTTTGAAATGCTGGTAGTCCCTGAGCAGGAATTCCCTTTAGTTTGTGTCGGTGTCAGTAGAGGAAGAGACTTCAACCAGGTGGTGAAGTTTGAGACTGTCAACCCAAATTCTACCTCTTCGTGGTTTACAGAAACAGGTTTGTGTGCTGTTGTAATTGCATTCAGAAATGTTCCTTGCTCTTCTAATATAGCTGAAGCACTAGAAAGTGAGAAAACTAATGGTTAAATCATTAAAGCTAAGCAATCGGCGTAAATTCTCAGTTTGAAGGGCTCTCTGGTTGTACCTGCTTGTACTTGTACTTTTTTTTTGTGTGTGTGTTTCTACTTGTTGAACTGATGATATTTCTTAAAATTTTGAGTATAGCAGAGGATGGAGTTGTTGTTTCTTGCATTGCCATAAATCAGGCTGTACTTGTCTATTACCCGCTGTGCAGTCCTCTGCTCTACCCTGGCACCATGATTTTAATAGAGTTGCAATCTGAGCAGTTTCTTTCAACATCACTGTAGGTACGGTTTGGCTCTCCTGCAATAAATAAGCCAGTGTAGTTAGAAATGGTGTTATCAGCATCCTGCTGAAAGGGGAGCATATTTCTGTTCTTCCAATGTTTATGGGAAGCAAAAGGGATTAGGACCGCTGGTCCACCCGTCCATCACTGGTCAGGGCACTATGAGTGAGGAAGCTACTGTCTGAGCAAGAAGATAAATTCTCTTAAAAAGGAAGTAAGAGTAAAATAAGAGTAAAAAGGAAGCAGTGCTAAGAATTACTGTTCTGGAGTTGCAAGGTTCCCCCCTAAAACCTAGCTACAGTCGTGAGCTGGCCCCAGCCATAGCTTGCAGGTTTAGAAAGGAGTAAATGGCTTTGTTATTACCAGGTGCAGAGCCCATGTTGGGATAACGAGTTTATGCAGAGTTTTGTGCTGCCATAAACACGAGTCCAGGGGATTGTGTACTGTGGAATTCACTAAGAAATACAGTTTCCACTAGGAAGTTGCCTGCTGACTTTCTTGCTGCTGAAAAGTGTGTTGGATTTTGACACAGTTTGAAGCTTAGTTACAAGAAACAAAGTGATCAGTGGATGGCCAATTACTGCACTTAACTCCTTCAGAGTCAGTGCATTTCCTTGTGACTTCGTTAAAGTCCAAAGAGAACTTCTTTGGCCCATAATGTGTCCCGTTGTCATTCTTCATTGTCTGCATCACAAGAATAGTAATCTCTTCTGGGTTCCTTTTTTTTTTTTTTTTAAATTTTGAAAATATAACATCGCATCATGCCTTACAAAAATGCTTCTTTAGCCTCCTTGAATCATTCATGTGTTCCTGTGTTGTGTCTATGTTGTTATTTTCTCCTGTTTGTTTGAGTGTCATTTAAACCCTCATGTTGTCTTGGTTTATTCCTGTCCCCTGCTGGCGGGAGAGCAATAATGCAATGAAGCAGCTTTTTCAGTGTTTTTTTCAATGAGGAGGATGTGTACCACATGGTCACAAATAGCTTCCATCCAATAGTAGTTTTCATTGTTTGACATTTGACATGTTTTTTGTAAACGTCTGTTAAAGACTTTAAAAAAAAATAGCTGGCAGACCCTAACTGCAGGGAGTTTCTCCCCTTGCCGTCCTTCTCCTGTGCAGTGTGTGTTTCCACATCCCATAATGTGGTTGCACAGATGTATATCCTCCAGTTCTTCTGTTGCATGCTTTCATCATGGCTATATCCACCTTTGGTTAAGATCATGCATTAGAAATTTGGTTTAAGAACCTAAAGGCATACTTTCTAAGACAAACAGCAAAAGAAAGAGATGGAGGGACCATTTCAAGGAACAGATTTCTGCCATCACCCCTGAGGAGTTTTTTGCTTCTCAGCAGGACCGTGGATTTTTTTACTAAACTGAAAACTGCTTATGTATTTTAGGTAACATGCTGTAATTTCTCATTTCTAACAGATTTAATAAGTTTCTCTTTTCTGTATGAAAGAATGCCTACAGAATCACAGGCAAGAATGGTGAATTAGTAAGAGCTGCTTTTTGTGACTTTCTAATGGCAACAACCAGATGGACCAAAGCTACACTTCTCTTCTGAGTTGACCTGTCCACTAATCCCTTGTGGGTCAGATCCCCCTGTTTGCTGTGATGGAGACTGCTGCAGCTGTAACCCAGAAGAGAGGAATGTAACCCTTCTTTTAAGGGTTTGGAGAAGGAAATAATCCCCTATTGTTGGAAGATTTGGTGATGGAATGTCTGAAAATTGCAGCAAGAATTAAATAGTAATATAAGAGTCCCTAGCCAGTTTTAGAAATAAAGGCAGAAGAAAAATGGAATGAAACAGCACTCAGGTGTAGTGTGGACAGTCTCATACATCTGCCTCTTTTGGCAACAGCAGAATTAAATGGTATCAGCAGAGAATAGAGGGAAAACAATGTGCACAAGTTTGCTTTTGTGACATGGCTCAGAAAAGGCTGGATTAAGTCCATACTTTAATATTACAGCTTCAGTTTTCCTGTCACAGTCAACACGTTGGATAAGTGGACATGCCTCTCTCAGAGAAGAGAAATGTCACTGGTAAGATAATTATTTTAAGTAGATAAAAGAAACACTAACCCATTAAGTGTCAAAATCTCTAGAACTTTGGTTTCAAATTTCACAGTAATTTATGTTATGAATTAACGCTGGTGTTTTGGGTTTTTTTATAGACACTACAGAGACAAGCGTCGTACATGTAACACAACTGGAGAGAGATACCATTCTGGTGTGTTTGGATTGTAAGTTTTAGTATCTACTAAATATATACGTGTGCATATGCATGCATACTCTCTGTCTTCAAATTAGGTCATATACTGAAGATTAATTCTTGGTTGACATATCCTGTTTGCTGTCTAGGCTGCATAAAAATAGTGAACCTGCAAGGCAGGTTAAAATCCAGCCACAAACTGTCATCGGAGCTCACGTTTGACTTTCAGATTGAATCAATAGGTAAGTTGGATTTCATTATTAATATTGAATATCCGGATAGACTAGAGAGCTGGGCAGTCACCAACTGTATGAAACTTAACAAGAGAGAGTGCCAAACTTTGTGCCTGGGATGAGGTAATCCTGATTACACATATTGATTCATAGAATCATTAAGGTTGGAAAAGACCCCAAGGATCATCAAGTCCAACCGTCAACCCAACCCCCCCCAACCCACTAACCCATGTCCCCAAGCACCACATCTACACGTTTCTTGACCCCCTCCAGGGATGGTGACTCCACCACTGCCCTGGGCAGCCTGTTCCAATGCCTCATCACTCTTGCAGGAAGAACTTTTTCTGATATCCAGTCTGAACCTCCCCTGGTGCAACTTGAGGCCGTTTCCTCTTGTCCCATCACTTGTTCCTTTAGAGCAGAGCCCAGCACCCCCCTCACTGCCCCCTCCTTTCAGCAGCTGTAGAGAGTGATGAGGTCTCCTCTCAGCCTCCTCTTCTCCAGACTGAACCCCCCCAGCTCCCTCAGCCGCTCCTCGTCAGCCCTGTGCTCCAGACCCTTCCCCAGCTCCGTTGCCCTTCTCTGGACCTGCTCCAGCCCCTCAATGTCCTTCTTGTGGTGAGGGGCCCAAAACTGACCCCAGGATTCAAGGTGCAGCCTCACAAGTGCTGGAGGACAAGAGGCTGGAGAGCAGCCCCACAGAAAGAGATTATTGGGGGTTTGGGTTGATGGCAAGCTGAGTGTGAGTCAGCAGTGTGCCCTGGCAGCCAAAAGGTCCAACCATTTCCTGGGGTGCATCAAGCACAGCATAGCTAGCTGGTCCAGGGAAGTGGTTGTCCCGCTCTGCACTGCACCAGTGCCACTCCACCTGACGTACCATGTGCTGTTTTGGGTGTCTCAGTAAAAGAAGGACATCAGACTATTAGACTGTGTCCAGAGGAGGATGACCAAGATGGTGAAAGGTCTCAAGGGCAAGACTTATGAGGAGCAGCTGAGGTCACTTGGTTTGTTCAGCTTGGAGAAGAGAAGGCTGAGGGGTGATCTCATTGCATTCTACAGCTTCCCCAGGCGGGCAGCAGAGGGGGAGGTGATGATCTCCTCTCTGGTGACCAGTGATATGGGACACATGGAAATGGTGTGAAGCTGTGTCACGGGAGCTTCAGGTTGGATATTAGGAAAAGGTTCTTCACTGAGAGGGTGCGTGGGCACTGGACCAGGCTCCCCAGGAAAGTACGTGGTCACGCACCAAGCCTGTTTGGACAACACTCGTAGTCATATGGTTTAGTTTTAGGTAGTCCTGTGAGGAGCAGGGAGTTGAGCTTGGATGATCCATATATGTCTTTTCCAACACGAGATATTCTGTGATTAACTTGTTTACCATTACAGTGCAGAATTGGAGATGCTAACTGTCAGGTCTTTGGCACCTGAAACACTATCTCACGCATTTGACTTTGTGTAAGAAGGCTCAGTGAAAAGTTTAGCGTGCTGTGTGATGTGCTTCCCTAGGAGCAGTTGGAATGGAGTGATAACCCTGGAGCCTTCCCTGACAGGCTAAATGTTTTGGGAGTATGATGCAGACCTTCAGGCTCCAAAGGAATACCCTAACACAACCTCCATAAACTCTGAATCACTCACGGCTAACTCATTCCGTGTGTGTGCTCACACGGTCCATTTTTATAAAGCAGCTCAAAGACTAAACTATATGTTATGTCACACTTTACATAAATTTTGTTTTCTTGTGAAGAATCTGAATGAATTAGAATTGTGAAACAAAAAGACAGAAGACATTTATTTTTACAGTTCTCCGGTGGTTACATACCTGGATTGTATCACATGCTTTTGAAAGAGGGATGAGGGGAGGATGTGTGCACAGGTGGAGCGTAGCACCAGAAGAGGAGGAACAGTGGGAACAAAAATAACAAGGAGTTGGAGGGAATTTACTTCTGAGGACAAGTTTTAAAGTTTCCAGCACTTCAAACATAATGTCCCACTGAAAAGAGGACAGAAAAAAACATTGTCATGGAAAACATTACTTTCATGGCTCCTGTTGGTTATGAATGGGGGAAAGAAGTACATGTACTTACTACATAGAATAGACACTGGGAAGAAATGTTTTCCTGTGCGGGGGGTGAGGCAGTGGCCCAGGTTGCCCAGAGAAGCTGTGGATGCCCCATCCCTGGAGGGGTTCAAGGCCAGGCTGGATGAGGCTTTGAGCAACCTGGGCTGGTGGGAGGTGTCCCTGTCCATAGCAGGGGGGTGGAACTGGATGGGCTTTAAGGTCCCTCCCAACCCAAACCATTCTGGGATTCTACTTGAAGCTGCTCCCTGTGGGACGTGCACATGCTGTAGTCCTTTCTCCTGTGCTGCTCTGCTAGTGTCTCCAAGGAGCTCTGCCTTCTTTCCTGCGTATCTGCCCAGGGACTGGATGCAGGTGGGACAGATTCTTCCTGGGGACCTACAGACTTGACCTCTCTTTGAGGAAGGCCCTAGACCCGTTTCCTTTCCCAGGGTTCAAATGCAGGTGTGTGTCACCATGCCTGTGACAAGGGGAAGGGCTGGGAAGTGAGGGGCCCTGTAAAGCTGTACATTGCCGTTGCAGAAGGACTGTATTAGCCAGTAGTTGCTGGGAAAGTGAAAAATGTCACTGTGGTATCCCTGTAACTTTTCTGCTGAATTTCAGTGTATAGTTTCTGCTAGTATTAGAATGAGGAGGTGTTTCCCACTCAAAGGAAAGGATGTGTTTAGGACTAGACAGAAGGACAGTTTTAGGACTTTTTCTGGTTTGGTGGGAATATTTTGAAACCCTGCTTATTAAACAAACAAATAAATATATAAATGCAGCTGCTTTTGAGGCAGGTTCAGCAAATCCTGTAAGACGTTTTGCAGTCTTGTGTGAGTGAACATGATACAATAAAATACACGTGCACAAATTTCAAAATTGCAGTCTCATGTTTTTGGCCTTAAAAGCGTGAGTTGACATTATGCCTCAAAACTGATTCCAGTGTTCTTTGTTACCAGTCTGTCTGCAGGACAGCGTGTTAGCGTTCTGGAAACACGGCATGCAGGGAAGGAGTTTTAGATCAAATGAGGTGAGTACTGGAATTTGCTTCAAATTCTAGCTTCTAATATAAGCCAAGCAGAGGATAAATGCATAATTCCATGGTGTGAAAAAGAGTAGAACAGTAACTTCCTAGGTTACATCTGGAAGCTAGAGTCTCATTCTGAGTGTGTTTCCTAAGTTACAAACTGATCAGTGAAGCTCTACAAGAACCCTTGTCAAGTCTAACATACAAAGCAGAAAGCAACGAGAGCCTGGGCCGTGATGCCACAGGAAATAGCCAAGCCTAATTCTTGGTAACAGTGATCTTCACCTTCAGTTGCTTTGAACACCCGTGTCAGTCCCTTAGCCTTTCACGTGTGGGTACCAATGTTGGGGTTTTGCCAATGGTCGCACGCTCCACCGCTGAGTTAGCTTTTGTCAGTGTCGAATATGTTGCCCGTTGTTTCTGAGTCTCTTCAGTGTTCCCTTGGCTTATGAGGACGTGGAAGATTTTAGTGCACGGCTTTCACAAGAAGTCTTTTCCATTCCCGGGAGAAAAATGTCAGATTGACCTACAGATTTTTTTTCCAAAATTTCTGTGTAGTCCCTTTTTTTCAGCTGGTTTTATGTGATTTTTAGACATTGTTAAACCATTATAAGTACCTTCCAAGCTCCTTTTTTTTGTTTCTTGTCGCAAACCTTGTGCATCTATGTGTTAGTGCAAATGCTGTGCTTTGTAGAATTTTAATGAGTCTTTTAATTTGGTCATTAAGAAATGTTTACAAACAGTTGTCTGAGAAATTGATCTCATTATGACGAATTGTATTTTAGGGTACACGTACAGTCGCACCACGCCAAGTGTAGATACTCCCCATTGTTACAAAACTACATTTATTTGCAGAAAGCCACAGCTGACCTGATCTGTGCTGACAGTAAGCCTGCACTTTGTGGGAAGTTGGACCAAAGATTAGAGTCAGACTGCTCCTTATTTCCAAGTCTGCAAATGATCCGTGTGGCATTTGTGCATGTTTGGTCCCCAGTAGCGGTGAACTGCAGCACCCTGCTGTCAGCAAAGCCCACGAGGAGGAGACGATGCCGCTGGGCACTGCTCCAGCTCCAGACTTTGCTGGCAGCGCGGTGCAAGGCTCAGTGCATCGGTCGTCCGCTGGCACTCAGGAGCTCTAATCCAGGTTAGGGGACATGCGTCGGAGCGCTGCAGCGCAAGTGTCTTCTTGCTTTGTTATTGTCAAGCCAAAGCCAGCGCCTAAATGAAGAGCAGAAGGCAGAACTGAGCTGTTGTCGGAAAGCAAGCCACCCAGAAGTTTTTCTCCGTAGAACATATCTAGGTTAAGCTCTTGGGCCTTTTAAAATTCCTTCTCTCTCCTGGCTGTCTTACTAGCCACAGCTATTAAGAAAAAAAACCAACTCATTTTCACCTGTAATATGAAAAGTCTGGATTACCAGGCTCAGATCTTGACCATATTCACTACTTTTGGGGAATTTTATGCTATGTAGTATGTAGGAAGTGGTTATACAGGACAAAAAGCTGACCAACCTAACGCTGCAGCACATGAAGACATTATTTGTTCAGATTCCCTAATATCAGTTGTTCTAATTGGGGATGATTTGAGCTGCTTGCAAAGGTATTTCCTTCTGCAGCCGTGACCTTCCACAGCGGCTTGACTGAGTGGGAAGAGTGAATCAGGGAACTGTGTGAATCCTGAGAAAAGACACTCAAAACTGGGGCCAGGATTGTGCAGACTCAGCCCCACAACAAGCAGGAAGTAATTTTCTTAACAAAGTGGGGAGCTCCATTGTTGTGAATTAAAATTACAATTGTAAATTGTTAACATCAGTCATAGTCAATTATTTTCTCTAGCTTGATTTTAGAAAACAAAATAAAAACACTTCTGCGCTTAACATGTAAATGCTTATTTTTATTGTCTAGATCACACAAGAAATTTCTGATAATACAAGGATATTCAGGCTTCTGGGATCTGACAGGTATGAAGAGAAGTGAACATGGCATGCTAAAACAGAAGAATAATGTGTGTTCCTTCTACCTTGTAAAAGTCCTTTTTGCTTGTTTCTTGTGATTCCTTTTTTAGCCATCTTACTCCTTTGTGTACGTGTCTACCTTTCATCACTTTAAGTTTACTCTTCTTTCTTTAAAAAAAAAAAAAATCTTTGTCTGACTTGGTGAAATCTTTACTTTCAGATGCTCTGCTGCAGTAGGTCATCAAGATCTACTTCTTGAGACAAATGCAAAAAATACTTAAAAATTTCGTTACCTCACTTTCAGCCCCAGAAAGGAACTCTACCAATTGTCCTCTCAACATGACAGCTTAGGTTTTGTAAGAGCTCTTGGTAATTGCCTGCATAGCTGTTCTTTGACATCTGCTTTGCAGTACACTGTCGCCGTGTCTGACCCATCAGGTACCAGGTTGCTGAGTCAGTAGCTGCTATTCTAGGAGTGTCCCTGACTTCCTCAGCTTTCTCCGCCCTGCCATCGAACTTCGTACTTCTGTAAGAGCCGTAAAAACAGCAGATGTTTAGTCTTCTGGGGAGTGCATGCTGACACAGTGGTTTCACCAGTGATGTATTCACGTGAAGTGTGAAGATAGGCTTTAGGGTTTTTTTGAGAATTGCCTCTGTCTTACACCAGTCACAGTAAACTCACTGCGTCTTGTGGCATCTTAGAGCTACCGTAAAAGCTTCATATCAACCAAAGGTTTTCCCCTTATTCTGCTTCTCCGAGCTTGATGCACAGCCCTGTAAGTACCCGAAACATCACCACCAGTGAACGGTGCTGTGGCTTTATCGGTTAGCTGCCAGTGATTTTTGCTGGCTGAGGGTTGGGGATTCTGCCTTCCATGCAGCACCCCATAGCTCTTTGGGAATGGGTAGTTGTCAGTAATACTTATCTCTGACCCGAGGGTTTTATTCTCTCTCTCCAGCGAGGTGTGCGTGGAGCTCAGCTTTCTTACGTCATTTCTCTCCGTTTTTGAGAGACAGCACAGCTCAGTTTAACAATGAGCCTGACTTCACAAAGAAGCATGACATTGTAAATCATTGCCTTGGAAAAATAATGTTTTCTTCCCCAAATACTGTTCCATCTATTTCTGGCTTACACTAATAGCCTACCGAGTCTGAGAACATGTTGAAAGACATTGCACTGCAATAACCATTAATTCCAGTTTCTTTAGATACCATTTTGCTTGCAGCTCTGTCGTATTTTGTGCTTTAGCGGTGAAACCTTTCTCCCGTAACACGTCATTTCCTAGGATGTTTGAAGGAACTGGAGTTCTAAAAAGCCAAAAAACATGACTTGTCTGATAAGAGCTGGTATGTTGCTTTCTCCCGGTGAGCAGGGAATGCCTTATGGCGTGGCGTGTCATAGAATCACAGAATGGTTTGGGTTGGAAAGGACCTTAAAGATCATCAAGTTCCAACCCCCCTGCCATGGGCAGGGACACCCTCCACAAGCCCAGGTTGCTCAAAGCCTCATCCAGCCTGGCCTTGAACCCCTCCAGGGATGGGGCATCCACAGCTTCTCTGGGCAACCTGTTCCAGTGTCTCACCACCCTCATAGTGAAAAA